>CAUYON010082094.1:0-38654 GCA_963573935.1 Arctocebus calabarensis
CACCTGTAGTCCCAGCTACTTGGGAGGCAGAGGCAAGAGACTCGCTTGAGCCCAGGAATTGGAGGTTGCTGTGAGCTGGTAATGCCACAGCACTCTATCCAGGGTGACAGCTTGAGGCTCTGTCTCCAAAAAGAAAAAAAAAGAACAACAGAAAAAAGAACAAAAAGTCAACTTAAATATTCAAATTAAATAATAAAATAGGTTATATAATATATAATTTGGGAGGATGCAGCTAGAGCTCTGCAAATAAAATAAATGCATCGTATTGACAGGGCTTCTATATTGTCAACACTCAAAAGATTGAGATCATGAGGCCTAAAATGGAAACACTAGGGTAGATAAACCTAAAGGTCTTGAACTCTCGGATTCTCATGAACACTCTGGTCTGGCAGAAGCAACCCCATGCTCCCTAATAGAGGATAGTGGCCTCCTTTCACCATCAGATGCTGCAAACACATCACAAAATGAAATTTGTCCTTTTTCTCAAGATTAGTCTTTATCACCTTTGATTATTTCCAGAGAAATTACCTATGCAGAGCTCAACACAGCTGGAGAGGGAAATGCAGTGCTGTTTTGGTGTTAAAGTGCAGTGCTGTGCCAGGTGCTGGACAAGATCAAGAAAAACAGTCTGGAGAGAGGACTGAGGCAAGGCCGAGGTGGTGTCACCCTGAAGTTAACAAGGCGGGTGGCTCCTGTCTCACAGGGGCACTGCCTGAGGACTTGCAGGGCCCTCGCATTGTGTTCACATGAGCATACATCTCTGTATTCATAATTTTATCTTATTTGCCTCAAATAGGATCCCAAATTGTAAAAGCTTCCAGCTTATTTCACAGATCTGCCCCTGAGACTGATAGAAAATGATCTAGGACTTAACTCAATCTTTAATCAGGAATTAATTAATCATATCATTGGTTTTAGCAATAATAATGCATTATTACACTGCTTGATAATGAAAAATAGAAATTCAGTGGCACGTATCTGTAGCCCCAGCTACTCTGGAAGCTGAGGCAGGAGGAGCACTTGAGCCCAGAAGTTTGAGGTTGCTGTGAGCTATGTGTGTCAAAAAAAAAATAGAATTCACTTTTGCTGTCAGAAGTTCTAGACCTTGTGTTCTCCTGCAGCTGCTGTTCCGTAGGCCAGAAGTTGGATTCTGCATCCCTGAAGTGATGTTTCCACAGTATTTGGTGTATTGCCAAGGATAACAAAAATGAATAAATCTCTGGAATGTCCTCTTCATGGAATGCACATTGCCAATACGTGTAGAAATAGTTCTGCAGGCAGAGAGAAAATTCCAGAGTCCTCTACATGAGCAAAGACGTCTTGGGGTTCATCTGGTTAAGCCCTTTGCCACTGCCACCTGAACCTTGCTACTTTTCAGTTGTTTATGTTCTACTGCTATCTGTTGGGAAAGTATCCAGCCATTATTAATATAATGAAAATGTTTTGGGAGCCCTCAGGGTAATCTCTGGAATGCGCATATCGCCATAGTCTTCATAGGGGCACCAACAGCCCTTGAGTGAACTTCCGTATTGTGTAACCCTGGCATTCAAAATGTGGCTCAATGTGTAGGGTGCCAGCCCCATATACAGAGGGTGGCCGGTTTGAACCTGGCCCGCCAAACTGTAACAAAAAAAACCTGGTATTGTGGTGGGCGCCTGTAGTCCCAGCTACTCGAGAGGCTGAGGGAAGAGAATCGCCTAAGCCCAGGAATTGGAGGTTGCTGTGAGCTGTGACGCCACTCACTCTACTAAGGGTGACACAGTGAGACTTTGTCTCAAAAAAAAAAAAAAAATCTGCTTAAGCTTGGATGTTCCTCCAAGGAAAACTATTCAAATGGCTCCTAAGGTTTGGGGGGATGATGCAGTGAGCGTGGTGCATATGAAAGTGTGGCACAAACGTTTCCAAAATGGTCGAGCATCTTTTGGGCGTGGTGCATGTTCTGGAAGGCCTGCAACAAGCAGAATACCTGAGACTGGTGAGCGTGTCCTTGCTGCAATCAACAAAGTTAAGCGACTGACAGCGCCAGAACTGGAAACTGAGCTGGGGGTTCCAAAAAACTACTGTGTCTGTGATTTTGACTCAAGTTCTTAGAATGAAACGTGTTGTGGCAAAACATGTTCCGTACCTTCTGCTACAGGAGGAGGAGGGGCGTTGTGCTGAGTTTGCTAATGGCCGTGCTTCAGACTGCTACCCATGAACTGGATTCTCTTAAGGTCATACCTGGGGAAGAATCATGTCTATGGCTGTGATCATAAAGAAAGGCCCAGTTGTCCCTGTGGAAGTTGCCTGGTTCTCTATGTCCTGGGAAGGGGTGGCAAAGTCACAGCAAGATCAAGACCATGTTATTAACCCTGTTCTGTGAGTGGGAAGGTGTTGTCCATCACTAGCATGCTCCTCCAGGGCAGATTTGACAAGGAATACTACCTCTTTGTTCTTCCTAGATTGGGAGAAGCAATATGAGGAAAATGGCACAGCTCCTGGCAACTAATGAATAGCAGCTTCATCACTACAATGAGACCATGTGGGCACCGAGTCTTGGGCAGAGTTTTTGGTGATAGATAAATCACCCAGGGTCCCAGTCCTCCTACAGTCCAGATTGAATGCCCGGTGACTTCTGGCTTTTCCCAAAACTGAAATCATCTTTGAAAGGGAAGAGATTTCAAACCATCATGAGATACAAAGAGGCAGTTGATGTTAATTCCAACACAAGATTTTGTAGACTGTTTTGAACAGTGGTAGCATCTCTGGGAGAACTGTGTGATGTCCCAGCATGCCTACTTTGAAGTGGGCTGAGGTGTCCTTGTCCTATGTATAATGTTTCTTTTTATCTTATTCAATCAGTGCCTTCGTTTTCCATAAGAAAATTTAAAAAAGACTTAAAAATAAAAAGTAAATCATCTCATCTATATTCCACTCTCTAGAATACTTAGTATAGAAAGTATTTTTCAAAGCATATACCTTAATTTAAATTTTTTGATAAAATTTGGGACAATATGTTCCAGTACCACATATGTCTTGAAAAGGGAACATGCTCATAATACATTCTGAAAAGGAAAAAAGAAGCAAGTTACAGAAAAATAGTAGAATTTAATTTCTTCTATGTTTATAGACAATGATCTCATAAACAGAACAATATTTAAATTGTTAATGGTGGTCATCTCTGAGCATTAGAATTATTGGGAGATGAGATTTTCTTTATTGTTTAAATATTTCCAGTTTGAATTATTCCTTCCACCAAATGTATCTATTAAAAGTAAGAGAAAAAGTGGATGAGAAATAAGGAAAGAGAAAGAAAGAGGGGAAACTGGACTCAAGACATTTATCAGTGGAGGACATTAAAAGGCCAGTGTCTGGCGCAAAATACCAGCAAATGTTAGCTAGTGATGACTGCTTCTAGAATTAAGGAGGGCTCTGAGGCTGTTGTTAATAGCCTGAGTATATATGAAGAACTGAGTATATGTGAAGATTATTTGGTGTAATTCTTTTGTCAGGTAAAACTGTCTTTTTTGTTTTACAGGCATTTCCTTTTTCGTGTATGCCACAAAATAGTATTTACAGATGAATTTGAACATGTTGGATACCTTGTGATACTAATGAACACGTTTCCTGTTATACTCTGTTGGATACCCAACTTAAATACAATCTATGAGGACGAATTAATACATGCAAACTACTCTTTCCTTACATTTTATATTCTAGAGAGCCTACTTAAGGTAGTCAAGAATTTGCATGTGTGAATATGTTATATGTCTAACCAGGGGATTTCTGAACCTCGTTTTTCAACTTTAGCTGAAGGGAGTTTTCTAAAGGAATGTATGAAATTTTCCCTTATTTCTCAAAACAATCTTTAATTATCAAAGAGTGAGTGAGTCAATAGAAAATACGGGTACTCTAAGCATTGATTTTGTATTTGTCAAAATAAATTTTAAAAGGTGTGTGTTAAAGAAACACAGAGTGAGTTCCAAAGGTATTGACAATGGTCAACTTTCTAGATATTCTCATACTTGAAACAATTCACAATTTACTTTTGAAAATATAAAAATATTTTTAAAATATTTATAAATATTTATATATTTATAACATGTTATAATTATATAATTATAAATAATATAATATAATATATGAATATTTGTATATTTATAAATATTTTATTTAATTGTATAAATATTTAAGTAATATTTATAAAAATATAAAAAATAATTTAAAAATAGAAATGTTAAATGATGGTGTTGCACGCCTACAAACTGATGGTATTGTAGTGTTGTATCAGTTAACAAGAGGCAATATAAATTTTTTATCAGGAAAATATAAATAGAAGAATTATATGTGACACATAAACAAAAATACAAACCTCAGATCTTTACTGAAAAATTTAAGTGCTACTCCTGAGCCATGTTACTGGGAAAAATTGAATTCAAATCCAGTCATATTATATGTAATAAATTCAAAACTAGTTGAAAAAAAAAACCACTGAAGGAAAGAAGAAAAGAAACTAAAGCAATTAGGATCAGAGTTAGTGATAGTATAAGGGTGAAAGTGATGAGTCCCCCCAAATCATTTTTTTTTCTTTTTTTTTTTTTGCAGTTCTTGGCTGGGGCTGGGTTTGAACCTGCCACCTCTGGTATATGGGGCCGGCATCCCACTCCTTTGAACCACGGGTGCCGCCCCCCAAATATCATGTAACATGCCCTGTAGGAAAGAGCACTGAGCTGGGATTCAGTAGATTTTGGCGCTAGTTTTGGTCTGGGATTCAGTAGATTTTTGGCTCTGGTTTTGATCTGGGATTCAGCAGATTTGGGCTCTGGTTTTGGTCTCCTCTGACTAGCTGTAAGCTATTGACTTCGATTACTGAACTTTTCCCAACCTCAACTTCCTAGCCTGGGTTGACCTAAATCAGAAGTCCCCAACCTTTTTGGCACCAGGGACTGATTTGATGGAAAACAATTTTTCCACTGGGTTTGGGGGTGGGGAGTGACAGGGTAGGGGGCTAGATTCTCCCAAGGAGAATGCACAACCTAAATCCCTCACATAGGCAGTTTACAGTGGGGTTCACACTCTTTAGGAGAATCCAAGGCTGCCGCTGATCTGACAGGAGGTGGAACTCAGGTGGCGATGCTACTGTTGGGGAATGTCTATCAATGCAGATGAAGCTTCATTGCTAACCAGCTGCTCACCTCCTGCTGTGAAACCCTTTCCTAATAGGCCACAGAGAGGTATAGGTCCGCAGCAGCCCGGGGATTGGGGAATGACAGGCAGATGGAGATCCTCCTAGATCTTATAATGAATCCCCCTATTGTTCTTCATACTTTGCCAAGGTTGGGCTGCTCCCATAGTCACAGTGGGCTTCATAGAATCAGGCTCACTTAAGACACCAGAACTAGCAACTACACTTTATAGCTGAGAAGATACTTCCAAGTTACAATCCTGTTGTCTCAAACTCCTACTTAAAGTTTCCCCTTACTGCCCAATTTTTTTCGTAGAGACAGTGTCTCACTTTATCACCCTCAGTGGAGTGCCGTGGCATCACACAGCTCACAGCAACCTCCAATTCCTGGCCTTAAGCGGTTCTCTTGACTCAGCCTCTGGAGTAGCTGGGACAACAGGAGCCCGCCACAACGCCCAGCTTGTTTTCTGTTTGCAGTTCAGCCAAGGCTGGGTTTGAATCCACCACCTTTGGTATATGGGGCTGGCGCCCTACTCAATGAGTCACAGGCGCCGCCCACTACTCAATTTTTAATCTCACATTTACTTATCATTTCCTTTACCCTCTTTTCTGTTTAGTTTAATTGTACCATTTTAATCTTGCCTTTTTAAGTCTCCATTATGTTAATAACAAAAATAATAGATTTTTACCTACAAGGTACCAGTTATTTTCAAATACTTAATCTTGCTATGTTGGTTGCAACAGGTCAGGAGCTGAGTGTCTGATAAGTTATGTCAGTTTTCTAATGTCAGATATGTAGTAGCTAATGAATAATAGAGTTGAGATACAATCTCGCAAAGTTTATGTTCTTTCTAACACAAATTGCTGCCTTAAATCCCCTTCCCTATATTGTCAAACTTTTTCCAAAACATTCCTCACTCTGTTAGAGAAATGGGTCTTTTGAAACTTTATCAGGGGAATGTTGGTCACTCTTCTGCATCTGAGATACAGAGAGTTGCATTACCTGAGCTTCCAAACATTCTTTGACAGTCTTGCATTAAATAAATCCCTCCTCTGTTGAAGCCTACACTGTCCTTTTATACTGGACTTCCCCTTTCCTATGGCCATATTCTTGTGCCCTCCTGATAATTCCTTCTATTTTGAAATACTTGGCATCTAGATAAAGTCTTATTCTTTAAACTAGTTCTTTCAAGTTTCTAAGATAATCCAACTAATTCCATGTTTCAATAAGAAGAAAATGAAACATCTAAAGAGGCTAAATGATGAAAGAGCAGGACCTCACAAGGCCAAGATCTTATCCTTTGCTTCCCAGATTCAAATATTGAATTATCTCAGCATAAAGTAAGACTCTGTCTTTACAAAAAAAATTTTAAAAAAAAGAAAGAAATGACTCTCTATAACTAAATATACAGGCATCTGTTTATAAACAAGCATAGCAATTTCTTAATTTATAATGGATCATACTCTACCCATTGGACATGACTACGTCTGTCTTCTATACTTTCTTAGAAACAGAGTGAAGTGAAAGTAAGGGCATTGGGCTAAGAGAGGACAAATTAATCAAAATTATAGATCAGTATCTTGAGTATTATAGAGAAATACACAGAGTACTATGGGAATAAACGGAAAGCATTTCTTCCACAGAATAGTAGGGTCAGAGAAGGAAAGTTTGCAATGGACAGAGATGCTTGAGCTAAATTTTAAATAATGTATAGGAATCAAAGAAGAAAATGAGTAGATGAGTGCATAGTCCAAAGGATAACAAGAACAAGAGAAAACTTAGAATCAACACTGTGGCATATGTGTATGTAAGGAATAGCATTTCCAGTACAGAGCTCAGGGCTGGCTTGGTCGGGATGAAGATGGAACAGATAAGTGTTAAATTAGTGTGAAGGATATAGGAAATGAGGCAAAAGACATAGATGTAAATTAAACAATAAAGGACTTTTCTGTTATCGACTATTATTCATAATCTAATGACTTGCAAATTTTATCCAAAGCCTCAGATCGTGTAGACAACTGCGGATGGAATCCCTAACTAAATACTGTACAAACATCCCAAGCAGCATATTTAAAAGAAATATGTTTTCCAAACCTATTCTTCCTTCAGAATTCCACTGGAAACCCAATTTCCCAAGCTAGGATTCACAGTCATCTTTGAAACCTCCCATTCTCAGAGCTATAGCAAGTTTTCAAGAAATATGGGACTAACAGAATGAACCATATAGAAAATAGTAGGTGTTTTGAGTATTTTCTCTCCTGGAATAAATGCTTCAGCCATTGCACTCCAAATTAATTTTATAATCTATCAGTATGAGAATATATTTTCATTTATCATGTCTAAATTCAAATAATTATATTTAAAAAGAAAGATGTTATAGATGTTATGATATTAAACCATCATATCAGGTCACACGTGTATTATTTAAAAATTACTTGTACCAGTATTATAAATTTACCAGCTCAACTGCTAGATAATAGTTAAGTGAGGTAGAACATGTGGGTACAGATACAGAAATTTTTCACATATATTTCACTTTAACTTTCAAAGATGAGCCCCTCCATAATATTCACATTATTCTAGAAATTGCATTTTTAACTGGAAATAACTCAACTATATTCAGTTGGCATTCAGCTGACCCTGGACACAACTGTCAGAAAAACTTCTTCCACTACAGATTCAATGCAATGAAATCTTCATTTCCAGAACTCAGATTAAGTTACAACATTAATGCCTTCAAATTAATATAGTCAATGCAAGGAAAGAGGACAATATATTCTAATCTGGTCTTCTGTCTAGTAGTAGTGGATTTGTAAATGTTTCCGTTTTCCTATTTTCTTTGAATTACTTCTAAAATGTCACCTATTTAAAGTATACATCCAAAATATGTCTGAATCAACAAACATTCTAGTTGGCTCTCTAGATGTGTGAAGGAAAAAACTTTCAAAACTAAGTAAGAAACTTAAATAAATATGAGAGAAGCAATTTCTCAACATGCAACTATCTTAATTAAAAGACCGCCATTATTCAGCCTGTTAAAAAGCATTTGAATAAGCTATTTCTGCTCTAGTGTAGAAACATATGATTATGGAGTGAAACATACAGAAGTAGCTTCTGAAATGTGTTTATGTGAATGTATGTGTTGATAAAATGTTAGCTCTACAAATACGTTTACTGAGATAAAGAAAAAGATTGACATAATTACCAAGGTCATTTTGACAAAATAGTTACTTTTACAAAAGTTTTTTTAAAAAGTTAAAAATGAATTTTATTGTGCAGATCAAGTTATAACAATCTGCAGAATATAAAATTATAAAATCCCAGAATGAAACCACAGAAGTGACTTTAGTGAAGACAACAACATAAAACCTTGCCCACTTGTATCACAATAAGCATACTCTAATTTTTTCTTGCATATTTGCTTTAAATTAAAAGACCCTGGGACACTATGTTTTTGTTTCAATTTTCTGCTTTTCCATTGCTGCTACTTTTTAGAGTGTCATTATATAAATTTGTTTCTTTTTGTCTACAACTGAGCTTCATACCCAACTCTACATCAATAGTTCTTTGAGTGTTTCTTTATTACTAGATAGAATTGATGAACTTGTTTTGCCTGTTTGATTTTAGTTTCCTGGTAGTATTTCATACATGTAGAGTCTTAATATAAATGAGAGAAAAAGCTAACTGGTAATCCTTAAGTTAAGGTGGAAAATGTAAAAACCAAAAATATAATACAAAATATAAAAAGTATAATAATGTAATTTCTTTTTAAATCAACAGATGGCAGCAACGAGGAAGGAATATTTTTCACATACGTGGAATATATTTGAATTAGTAATTACACTTATTGGCATCATAGATGTAATACTTATTGACACACGTGTCATTAAGTATAATTTTGATATAGTTCAAGCAGTGGTCTTTGTAAAAATTGTTCGACTTCTTCGTTTACTACGTATTTTGAAGGTAAAGAGCAAATAAATCATGCAATTTCAAATTCCTACATATTTTTGAAATGTAGACTAAAATCAGTTTCCTAATTTTATGACTATCACTTCATGTTGGGCTAATATTTATGTTTCAAATTCTAGCTATTGTAGACAAGTATTTTGTAATATTACATTATGAATATCCAATTATATTAGAAATTCAGTTAGCACATGAAGTATAGAAATACATTTCACAGCTTTTTCTTTGAGTAGAGAGCACATGAGAAATTCTACATTAATGTACACCATGTAAGTACAAGTTAACTTCAGAGTAATGTTTATATCTATAGGTACCTAGGGAACAAAAGATGAAAATCAACACAACAAACAACCATGCAAACCATTCATAGGGAGGACAAAACAAATAGCATACATTCATACAAGTCAAGGAAAAAAAATACACATTTCCTGTTATTTTCAGTTCACCCTATTATATAATCATGGCATCGAAAATGATATATCTAATATATGTTTCTATTATTTTCCATATGATTATTCTAGTGAACATAAAACTCATTCCATCACAAGGCATATAAGGGTATAAGTGAATACAGAGGATATATTCTCTCTTCCCCCAACTGCATCTTCTGCCTTTTTCTCTATACATACAAAATAAGATACACACACACACACACAAGCACTGTGGTAGATACAAAGCTAAATAAAACAAAGTTCATCTAAAGATAAAGCCAACAGAATCTTTACATTTAGATCTTTCTTACATACATTTAAACATAATTTTGCTATTGAGAGGTATAAGTCAACCAGTTATAAAGTATATAAATAGTAGCTCCTTATTTTTTTAGTATTCTGAGGAACTGTAAGTAATGCTAGGGTGCAATTTGACCCACAGAAGGTGCATCTCATGTAGTGTAATAGAGACAGCCTACCAATTAATTTAGATGCAGAAACTGATGAACTACCTAAGAAAAGTTTGTTTATGTAAGCAAGAAACTCTGAACCCTTATCTATGTCAAACGGTCAGCCCTTCAAATATGAAGACAAATTTGACATAAGGTCTGTCCCTAAGAAGCTCATTGTACAAGAAAAATGACAAACAATCTACGTATTCTAATGTTACGTGGTAGTGTAAGTACAAAACAGGAATATGTACAGAATGCTGGTTGAACAGAAAGGACTTCCTTTGTTAGGTGATACGTGGGCTGACCCCCAAAGATGAGTATAATCTCTTTGGCAATTAATGGCTCATGGTCAGGGGGTAGAGTTCGAAGGTTGTGCAATACAGATAGGAAAAAAAAGGGAATAACAAATGACTAAAGCTAGGGGACTGTGCAGTGGTAACAAATAACCAGAAACTTCAATCCTTTACAAAGAAGTAAGGAGACGGAGAAGAGAAGTTAATTTGGGGTTCTAATAAGCAGTATGGCTGTGGTGGATTCTTAACCTGAGGGAACCGTCTAATAAGAAATTTAGTAGGAGATTTCGCATATAAAAATGACAGTACTTTATATAGGTATTTTGTGACCTAAACCCCAAAAATTTATTACATTTTTCCAAGAATTTAAACTAGCTGAAAATAGCATCAAATTCTTTATAAGGAAAATAAGTAAAGAATAAAGTTTTAAACTTCATAAAGGTGAACAATATTATTAGTCATACGGAAATAGTTATTGTCACAAAGTTATCAACACAGCATAAATAAAATAAGTAAGAACATTGACAGGTTACAGTATTTACCTTTGAGGGCAGTTCCTCACTATCACCTAATTTGGTTAAACTCATCAGCATATAATTAAATAGTGTTTGTACAGTTTATATGAAATTATATTCCCCTTTTTTTCCAGCTCATTACGCCAAAGTTGCTGCAAATAATAGATAAAAAGATGTGTCATCAGCTGTCCTTTAGGTATGCTATACTAAAAGGATATGTGCAAGGTGAATCAGATGTAATGACTATAATTGATCAGATTGCAAGTTCTAAACAGGCTAAACAGGTGAGGAAAACCTTACATAATAAGAAAAGAGTTCAGTCCCCCTGCCTCTCAGGTGCCCTCACCCATCATGTTCTCTATTTATGTAGATATGGTCTTTGATTCCTGATTTGCTAATTTGTGTAATAACTTTAACTAGTCGACATTTAAATTACTCAACTACCTCTTCACTAAAATGTCTGTGCTATATTATCAAGTTGCAAGGCTCTTGGAAGGCACCTTTCTGTCTTTGTGGGGCCTATCATGAAACCAATGTGTGACTGGTCATGATCAGTTAGGCTACAGATGCATTCCATGGGAAATATTTGAAGGTGACAAGTGACAGCAGTGTTAAGCACAGAGAGCTTCCTCATAATGCCCCAAAGCTCCTTCTTTCTTTTTCCATTCTTGTTTGCCCCATGGTATACAGTAATGGAAATAGAAGCAACTAATTTGGCAAATACAAAGAAGAAGAAAATAATTCAGAGGGAAACCTATCCTCATTGCATCGTTATGCAGATGAGAAAAAAGAGACTCAGAGAAATTAAACGATTCTGCCCAAAATTACATAGCTAGTAAACACTAAATGCAAGTTCCAAAATTCTAGATGTTTTTTCAATATTGAGAAAAATTGGGGTGGCACCTATGGCTCAAGGAGTAGGGCATCGGCCCCATATGCCAGGGGTGGCGGGTTCAAACCCAGCCCTGGCCAAAAAACTGCAAAAAAAAAAGAAAGAAAGAAAAGAAAAGAAAAATTAATATGATATGTGTCCACAAGCCATCCTCATGTGCCAATTTTGAGGCTCTCATAAAATTGAAAGTACCTACCATGTCTGCATTTTTTAGAATCAATATTATCCTAAAGTAAAATGTCTGGAATCTGCCTAATGCTACTTGTTATCTTCATCACCAGTCCTACCGAAACGAAGAGTGCTGCAGCACAAAATTCAATTCTAACCACTGGAAAGCTCTCCATTTCTTTAAATTTATTAATTTAGGTTAAAAATCCATCAGTTGCAAATGACATCTTATAAAAGTCTGTTTTTCCAATGAAGATTAACATTTCTTTTGGTCCGTAGATGTTATTAAAGCGGGTAACAAAGAATATAGAACATGCTATGAAAGAGCTAGGTAAGTAACTGTCATCCTAAATATTTTCCATGACCTTCTCTTATGATCACTACTTCAGAAAGGCCATTTTTTTTAATAACTAGAACTCATTTTTAGAGAAAATCTACTCAGATTAATGATGAGATGGATAACTTCGACAATCAATGTGATCTTATTTTCACTAGATGGAAATAATATAATATTTCTTCTCCACACTTGTTCTCTCTGCCTTATGCAACAATGAACATAATTTCTGTTTATGTGAATTAGCACGCCATGATCATGCATGTCATTATAGCCCTTATGAATTATTTCTTCCAAACCAAAAACACATTCCCTTTTGAGTGACACAGGAAAGAAGTTACTTTTTACCTTCACTTGCCACAAAACTGCCATCTAGGTCTTGGCAATGAGTTGAAATCAAAAGAGAGTCTATTAGGTCTGCTGGGAGGGCCAATGCCCGAACATGCCAACAACCTATTCTCTGAGTCATGCCAAGTTGTACTCCTGGTGCAGGACAAATTATGCAAGTAGAACAGACAGACCCCCTTAGTATAATGTTGATGTGTGAGGAGGAGAAAAGGGTTTTGTACCAGATGGTGGGTTGCAAATGGACATGGCAAGCATGGAAATGAGGTCAGGCTTGAGAGATCTTCAAATGGAAGATAGTTACCAAGACAGATAAGAGGTCATGATCAAGGAGAAGCCCAAATGTAAAACCTAAGTGGATAAAATTTTCACAGGCATTAGGAATCCAGATGAGACAGGCAGAAGAGCATAGATTTATGAGTCATCTCATCTAGATGCGTTGGCAAGGTGAATGGACAATGACCCAGGATGAATGAGAGAAAGAAATCAGAAGCCATATCTAAGCATAGTCTGTAGTTAAAAATCCTAATTCAAACAGAATTTGAAAGTAGGTCATGCACTCCAAGCATCCTCCCACTCTTCACACAAGTATGACCATTAATCCTAGGGTATGGACTTAGGCAGAAGTGTAAGCACTGCCGCAATAAGGCAGGCAGAACTCTGGCACTACTAGGGAATAATAACTGATCACAATGGCGTCTTCAGGAAGAGATATATTTCCTAGTGAGAAGGGTGGTACTCTTAAGAGTTTTTAGAACAGAAATTTAGCTTAAACATTTAAAACATTGTTCTTATTTCACCTAAAAATATTTTACTGTTTTCAGGCTACTTAGAATATGATCACCCAGAAATCACTGTCACCATGAAAACAAAGGAAGAGAGCAATGTCATGCTAAATATGGCTAAAGAAATTATTAAGGTTTTCAGGTCAAAAGGAATTATTTATAAAATCGAAGGTACTGAAATTAATAAGGTAAGGGAGGATATTGTTAAAGCAAATACATTGACTTGATGTATAGTCATTCATGTTCTTCAATCCTACTTTTGACTCTTTCGATTTTGACCGTTCCTAAGATATGAAAATCTCTCTTAAAATAATTATCAAAATACAAGCACCCATCATAGACAGTTTCCTTCCTGCAGTCCCAATAGTCAACTTCTTTTTTGAGTTTTGCTGCAATGAAGGACAACCTCTTTCTCTGCTTTGCTCCCAAACCAAGCATTTGATAAATCTATTCTTTATCCTAGACTATAGTGGGAATTACATTATGTTCTTGGGGATTATCTGTAACCCTGAAACAATGTTTTCTATATAAATGATAACTTATGAGAACATGCGATTATAAGGTTAGAATTGAATACATTTCCTTTGTTTAAGTTATATAAATGATAACATGATATGTAAAAAGATAGAAAGGGATGCTAACCTATTCTGGAAGTACAAACTTAACATCAAAGGTGGAAATAGTATACAAAAAAAAATAAAGCTGTAAGTACATGTACAAAACTTCTGAGCATAATAGTGAACTGAATTAGGTAGTATTATCAAATGTGTAATGTACTTCATTTAAGTAGGTTTTATCTCTCAAAATAGCTGAGTGACTTACATAGACATGAAAAAACCCACCTGATAAAACTCAGCCCTCATTCAGAATGTTCAAAACAACCTTGGAAAGCTAATAAGAAAAGGCACGTCCTTAACTTGATAAAGAGGATATTTTAAAAGTCAGCAGCAAACACTATGTTAGCAAAACATTAAGTAGTTTTCCTATTAAAGTAAAAAAAAAAACAAAAGAACAATGAGTGCCCTTCCAACTATTGAATACTCTGCTGGAGGTCTTAGCCAGTCAACAAAAAAAGGAAAAGAAATTCAAAGATTGAAATTTTGAAAAGAGGATAAAATTTCTATTATTTGCTGATTGTTTAATTAAAAATCCTAGGAAATTAACCTAAAAAGAGTAGGACTAATAAAAGAATTTGATAAGGTATCCTGAAATAAAATTAATACACATTTTTTCCCCAATAAAAAGTATAGAAAGATAGTCTATTCAGAATTGCAATTTAAAACTCTAAATTGTTAAGTAGAACCTAACATAAGGTAGGTAATACTCATGTAGCAAGAACTGAAAAATTCTGCTGAATATGTGGGTTGCAAGGGGTTGACAAACATTTTCTATAAAAGGTAACAAATTAAATATTTCATATTATATGGGCCATATTCCCCCTGCTACAATTTTTAAATTATGCCAATATAATTGTAGACAACATACAATTAAATAGACATGGTTATGTTCCCAAAAAATGCTACTAAAGCTGGTATCAAGCCAGTGTTGGCCCACAGGTAATAGTTGCAACTTATGCCATAGAGAATCAACTGGATAAATCTCAAAAACAATATTGAGTAAAGGAAACCAAATACAAACAAGTGTATTTTTTCATGAGATAAAGGTATAAATCAGAAAAAGATAAACTATGATAAGAGAAGAATCATAGTTATCTTTAGTTAGAAGTAATTATTAAAAGAGACCTTAAGGTAGCAAATGTCTTACTTCTTAATCTGGGTGCTAATTACAAATGTTTCTAAAAACTGTTTTAAAAAAAATTTTTTTTTAAATTTTGGGGGGGTTAATGTGAGGGTAGAACCAAGTCAAAATATTTGATTTTGTTAGGCAGAGTCCCTCTTGTGCTTGTGTCCCCCACTCAAAAGGTGTGCTAAACACCACCATGACCACCACCCTGTGCCCATTCAGTGGGAACATCCCCCACAACTTGAATGAGTTTGTCTCCTTTGTGAGCATGCATTAAATTGCCTACTGGCTTCATATTAGTATTGAGAACATTAGATAATAGCTTTTCCACTCTTGTGATACTTTACTAAGAAGAATGTGTTTCAACTCCATCCAAGATGGAAAGTCACTAAAGATGTTTACACTTTGTGAATAATCTTTGAGGGAATGTTTATGATTTGTACGCTTTTTCACACCAATAGAAAGGTTTACTTTTAAAAATTAAATCTATGACTTCAAAATAATAATCACCCGCAGAGACAAGAAATGCTATCAGTCAGCAGTTCTCAACCTGTGGGTCGCGACCCCTTTGTAACAATGAAAAATTCATCACAGCATTAAGAAGGTTAGAACCACTGAGGGGAAAGGGCTTGGAGATTTTCATAGTAGAACAAAAATCTCAGGAGACCAATAATACAGAACAGTACAAAGACATAGTTGTTTTGAACATTCTTCAAGCAGTAGGTTGGTTCATCTTCTTTCTTAAATTTTGTGGTTTTAGTTAATCATGGACAAAAAAAGACAAGTGCTTGATTTTCAACCTTTTATCAAGCCTCTTACTGTTGAAGACGCTCTATATCATATTCCATGGCTAGATAAAGATCCAGACCATATAGATTTCATTCAGGTAGTATTTTTATTTCCTAGTAATATTATCTTTAATGTACCAACTAATAATCATTTTAAAAATAAGGATTTAACTGTGATACTGTCTAGTTTAAAATTTTCTAAATGTCCCTTATGGCCTATAGTAGAAAATCAAAACCCTTGTAAATGATATGAAAAATCCTTCCACAGTCTGTCTTTTGCATACCTCTCAACCTTCATCACCTGTTTCCCATTTGCCACATACTCCCTATGCTGTATTTGTACTGAACTATTTATAGTGTCCCACAGGCTTTACACTGTTTTCTAATTCCTTCACTTCTGTGTGCTATTTACTTTTCTTGAAATGCCCTCTCTTTTAATCTTGTTGTTAAACTTTTCCTGCTTATTGCTCCTCTGGAAATATCTCCACCAGAGACACTCAGAAAAGTGGGTATTGCAATCAAATGCCCCACCAGAAGACAATCACCTTGTGGTCCATCCTGAGTTTGGAGGACCAGTGTTGCCACCATTGCAACCAATATATGACATCTTTAGTATTGTGTTAGGTATAGCCTATTACAATTATATGTACATCTCTCTCTCTTTCCTATTGTAATTTTTATCTCGTCCATCTTTTGATACACATCCCCTAGAATTTGCACAATGCATAGTAATTGCTCAATAAGTGTGGAATGAACAAATAAATGAATCTAAATCTAACTTGTTCTAACAATATTCTTCTTCCGTATCTTTTTTTTACTAAAAGAATAAATATATTTTCACCTGCTTAAGATATTTTGAATAAATGAATTCTTTATTTACTATATCAACTATTTAGACTAGAGTATGAGGCTATTTATGTTCCATTACCCTACATCTGTTGCCATTACTTTTCATCCAGATGAAATATTTTCATCTTCTCAATAAATTCATATTCCTAGATTATTTCTCTTCTAATCCATATATAAACACTCTACCTAAAATTATATATATCCATGAATATAAATATCCATCTTCCTGTCTTTCTATTCCTATTTTCTCTTACAATTTCATTACTAAAATGATATCTCAGATAATACCGAATGACATTTACTTAAAAAATGTAAAACTCTTTTCAAAATGTAAACTTTAATGCTACCTACCACTATTAAAATATTATTTATAGCTTATGTATCTGGTGGTATTTTTTAGGAAAGAGCCAGGATTGTAACATATGATTGTGGAAATGATATATTTAAAGAAGGTGATGAGCCCAAAGGAATTTATATAATTATTTCAGGCATGGTGAAGGTAAGACAGAGTTATTAACAAATGCATTTATGAACATTAGCTTTTAAAAACTTTATAAAACTGAAAAATGATAGCTTTTAAAAACTGTATAGTTCCTTTTCTTATGACAACAACTACCAACTAAATGACAATTTCCATATCCAAACAATGGAAAACATTACCTTCTAAGTCATACTTTCTTATAGATAGCAAGAAACCACCAAAAGAATCGCCTTTTAATATGAAAAATTATAAATTGTTATTCACCTTATGTTTATCTTAGTTGGATATTTTGCCATTCTAACATGGGTCTAGGTTGGCTGAGTAGAAGGAATCAGAAAGATCGAAGTATGTAAAAATTCTTTGTGTCTAAATCATTACTAATCTAATAAATTCCTTGAAAAGGAATGAGCAATAAGTATTCTCAGGGTAACATATATAAATTAAAGTTGTCTAAAGCAAGGTGCAAAGACTCATAAATCGGATTGTTTCAGTAACACAAGTTAACTGGCATGTGTATTTGTCTCCTTCTTTGTTTCTGAACAGCTTAAACGATCAAAGCCAGGTTTAGGGACTGAGCAAATACCAGAGTCAGAGGAGAAAGATTATTCGATAATTTACACAGACTATGTACTCAATGGAGAAATAATAGGAGAGATAAACTGCTTAACTAATGAACCTATGAAATATTCTGCCCTCTGCAAAACTGTAGTGGAGGTCAGTATACACCACCTATGACTTACTATTGTACCCTGTTAAGTATTTAATATCAAATTTGTATTTAGTACAAGTTTACAGTCCAGTTGACCATTTATTCTATAAACTAAAGAATGGTAAAGAAATGAAACTTGTTATAGAATTATATTCACCTAGTGTACAGTCCTGGCAGAATGGGTTGTGAAAGTTAACCTACCATAATGAAAGGGGGATTTAACCAGAAAAACTGGTTACATGAGCTCTTTCATGGACAAATTGGGAAAGACATGTTAACTATCAATACTATAATTTGAAGTATAAGGGAGAGCTAGAATATATCAATATAAAGTTGAACAAAGTGAATGGGTTTTCCTAGAAAACACTGAGGACATAATCTTCCAAGTATCAGGGGTTCCCAGTGGCACACATTGAATCCAAAAAGAATAATGGCTGTAAACAATTGAACACCATAAATATGTAAAAAATCCATAAGTTGATAATGAAACTAAATTTTGTTTATTTCCAGTAAGGTAGCTAGGATATCATTTTATTATTCTGAAAACAGATTTTTTGAGGGAAAGAATTAAACATTTGTCTTGTCTTTCCTATATGAACTCTTTTAAAGTAACAACAACAAAATGATTTCGAAAAATTCTTCTGGATAGAAGAATTCCAGCTAACAAATGCAAAAATAGGCAATCAGAAAATCAACATTTTTTTCACCTCTAGTAAAAATATGGACTTAGGCAAGAACTACCAACTGATGCCAAAACCACTAAGTGGAATGCTAACAGGAACTTTATAATGAAGGGAATACCACCCAGGACACTGATCAACCTTAGCATCACTAAAAGTGGGACAACCAGGCACAATGTTTACCCCATAATTTGTTGGAGCACATGTATTAGCATCACCCAGGAAGCTCCAAAAGTTCCCAGGTTGAACCACTTTATAGAAAATACAATAAGAGGCTCGGCACCTATAGCTTAAGCAACTAGGGCACTAGCCACATACACCAGAGCTGGTGGGTTGGAATCCTGTCCAGGCCTGCCAAACAACAATGACAACTACAATCAAAAAATAGCCGGGTGTTGTGGAGGGCACCTGTAGTCCCAGCTACTTGGGAGGCTGAGGCAACAGAATCACTTAAGCCCAAGAGTTTGAGGTTGCTGTGAGCTATGATGTTGCTATGAGGGCAACATAGTAAGACTCTGTCTCAAAAAAAAAAAAAAATACAAAAGAAGAGAAACAAATTACTTGAAACCAGTAAAGAATAATTTGCTAAATTTAGAAAGTGGGTGATTCCAAGGAACAAATAATATAATTTCTTCAGTAAATCATTACCATAAAAAGTGTGTGGAATGAGAAGAGAAGAAAGCAAAGAAAAATTATTTAAAATGGATTTGAGAGATACAGTAACCAAGTATAATTGTTCTACATGAAGAAACCAGAGATCTATTTGGAGCAATTAGGAAATTTTAATATACAGACTATTAGGTGATATTTTAATTTGCATTAGATAATTACATGTTATGCCTTTAAAATGTCTCTATCATTCAGTGATACATATTAAAATATTTTAAAGTTCAATTATATAATACCTGATATTGGCATAAAAATACTCTAGCTTTCTGTTTCAGGAAGCCTCTAAATATTCAGTAATTTACATGCCTTTAAGCCACATTTTATTCTTTTAGGAGGAGAATTCCTTTTTTTAAATTTAATTCTTTACTAAATCATAACTGTATGCATTTATGGGGTACAATGTGATGATTTGATATACAATGTGAAATGCTTAAATAAAATTGATTAACATAACTGTCACCTCACTTTTTATAAATTGAGGAGCTTTCAAGTAGGGAACATAAATGTTAAGTATCAAAATTTCTTCATGTTGATTATTGACCATGACAAATATGTAGTGTCCATCCTTTTCTTGCCTTCCAATTTGCTGGTTTAGATCCAATTATATCTGCAAATGAGATTGCAACCCCTGATATTTTCTGATTTCCATTGCCTGTATTATAGATGTTCATCTTCACCTTAAGTCTTTTTTTATCCTTTGAGGTAAGAAGAGTCTCTTGTAGGCAACAGATACCTGGCCTGAGTTTTTATATGTAATCAGCCAACCTGTGCCTCTTTTCTTTTTTTTAAATTGGGGATTCATTGAGGGCACAAAGAACCAGGTTACATTGATTACTTTTGTTAGATAAGGACTCTCCTGTAGTTGTGTCCCATCCCCAAAAGGTGTACCACATCCCTTGACTTCCCACCCCCTCCCCCATCCCCTTCTTAATACTCCCAGCCCCCTAACCCCCACCATGTAATAGGACCTTAATTGTCCTCATATCAGAATCGAGTACATAGGACTCTTGTTTCTCCATTCTTATGATGCTTTACTAAGAATAATGAGTTCCACATTCATCCAGGTTAGAGAACAATTTAAGCCATGCACATTAATTGAGAGAGTGGATGGGGGTGGCACCTGTGACTCAAGGAGTATGGGACTAGCCCATACCACGGGTGGCGGGTTTAAACCTGGCCCTGGCCAAAAACTGCCAAAAAACAAACAAACAAACAAAAAAAACAGAAAAGAAAACAGAGAATTGATAGGTACAGTAGTGTTTTGGCCATCTTTTTTTCCCCAAAGGTCCAGTGCATATATATATATATTTTTTTTTTTTTTAATAATTTTTACGTAACTGAGCCCTTAGGCTTCACTTTTTTTTTTTTCAGTTTTTGGCCGGGGATAGGTTTTAACCCACCACCACCCGTATATGGGGCCAGCGCCCTATCCTTGACACACAGGCACTGCCCCCAGTGCATATTTTTAATCCTTTCACCATTGTAGAAGTTAATTTCTGTTCGATAAATTCTGGTTGAGTTTACTTTAATGGTAGACCGTTGTGCTAGTCATTATGGAAAGTGGATCTGAGTATTTCCTGGAGAGCTGGTTTAGTTAAGGCAAATTTCCTCAACACATGATTGTCAGTAAAGTATTTGATTTCTCCATCACAAACAAAATTCAGTTTAGCTGAATACAAGATCCTGGGCTGAAAGTTGTTTCATTTTAGAAGGTTGGGCATCCTCTTCTGGCTTGATAAGTTTTAGTTGACAGATCTGCGGTCATCCTATTATTTTTCCCTTTGTGTGGAATGCTTTTCTTAGGTCTAGATGCTTGCAGGATTTTTCTCTTTCAGATTAACTTTGGCAAAGTTAATTAGGAGATACTTTATTTGGATGGAGTCATGCTGGGATTCTGAAACATCTACTATCTGAATTTCTGTGTCTCCTATAATGCTTGGGAAATTCTCCTCCATAATATCTTGGAGCAGAGGATCTGTGCTTTTAGGACCATCATCTTCTCCTTCAGGAAACCCTAAAATTTGAAAAATTCCATCCCTATAATTCAGATGTTTAATCTTTTGGAATGATCCCACAACTCTCTCAGGGAACGTTGTGTTCTTGTTTCCCATATTTTTGCCTATTTGAATGCTTGAGATCATTCAAAAGCCTGTCTTCAATTTCTGAGATTGGTTCTTCTGCCTGCTCAACTCTATTGCTGAGGGACTCTACTGTATTTTGAAACTCCTCAAATAACTTTTTCACTTCCTTGAGCTCTGCTATATCTTTTTTCATTATGTCCATATCCTTGGTGACTTTGTCCTTTAATTCATTAATTTCTTGAGACAGCTTTTGAACTACTCTTTGGATTTCTATTTCCATCTTTTTCTCCAATCTATTCATCTTATTTGGCATCCATATTCTGAATTCTATTCCTGACAATTCAACTATTTGTCTATGAATGGCATCTTCTGTTGTATCTCCTTTGTCATTCCTTGAGGGCATCTGTGAAAACTCTGCAACTAACATACCTAGTGGTGATAAACTAAAATCCTAAGATTTAGAGTAAGACAAAGATGCTTGCCTTATACTCCCATTCAGTATTTCAGTGGAATTCCCAATTAGTGCAATAAGGCAAGATAAAAGAAATCAGCTGGCATAAAAATTACAAAGAAAGCACTAAAATTATCCCTGCAGGTGACCTATCTGCATTTTCTTAATGCTCAAGAATCTACCAAAAATAGAATTTATAATGAAATTAGCAAAGTGGCAAGATACAAGTCCAAATTCTAAAAATTAATTGTACTTTTATATACTAGCAACAAACGGTTGAAAATGAAAATTTAAAAAAATTATAACAAACATAAAAACACAAAATGGACAGGCTTAAAGTTAATGAAAGACATACAATGCCACTACAATGAAAACTATAAAATATTTTCTAGAGAACTTAAGGAAAATTTAACTACGTAGAGAAGTTTACCTTCTTTGCAGAATGGAAGCCATAATATTATTAAGATGTCCATTTGTCCCAAATTGATCCATAAGTTTAATGCAATTTCTATTGGAATTTTAGAAGACTCTTTCTTTTGTAAACATTTACAAATTGCTTGTATAATTTAAATGGAAATGCAGAGAACCTATAATAGACAACACAAATTTGATAAAGAATTGTGTTAGATGATTTGTGCTATGTGATTGAAAAATATGCATCCATTGCAATTAAGACCATGTGTGCCAGCTTTAGTTTAAAACATATAAATCAATGGAATAAGAAATAGAATGAAGAAATAGATCCACTCTTACATAGTCAATTGATTTTTGATAAAGGCTCCAATTATTTCAATAAAAATATAATATTTTCAACAAATGATCCTGAGAACACTCAATATTCATTTGGAAGCAATGAACCTTGATCCCCATAAACCTGCAAAAAATTAATTTGAAATGATCATCAACCTAAACATAAAAGACAGACATAAATTCTAAAGAAAATATAGGAGATCTTGAGGTATGCACAGATTTCTATGTGAGTATTAAAAAATGTACTAACAATCAAAGGAAATATTGATGTCACCAAAATTATAATTGCCTTCTCTTCAGAAGACACCATGAAAAATTCGAAAAAATACCTTTATCCAACAAATGACTTGATAAAGGAACCTATAGAGTTCAAAAATAGGAAACAAACTTTTGAAATAAAAATTGAGAAAAGGATTTGAACAGACACTTCACAAAGAACATATAAATGATTAATAAGCATGTGAAGATATTCAATATCATTAGGTCAGAAAAATGCAAATTAAACTCACAATGATATGTCTTACTACATACATACTACATTGCCTAAAAATAAAAATACTGAATACTTACTAGTGGCAATGATGTGGGGCAATTTAAATTCTCATACATGGCTGATGACAGTGTAAAATGTCAGAACCACTTCTGATAATAGTTTGACAGTTTCTTGCAAGGTTAAATACACGTTTACTCTACTACCCAGCAATCACATGCAAATACTTACCCAAAAGAAAAAAAGTCAATGTACAGAAAACTTGTATATTTATAGCAGCATTCTTCTGGGTAACCAATAGTATGTTAATTCTTAACATAAGCATTTTATTATTGTCTAAAAAGTTTACTCCTCTCAATATATTTTTAGAAGCACATCTTTATTTTAAAAGGTAAAATATCTTTTAGCAGTTTGTTGTCTATTTTTTCAGAATTTGTAACATAATAATAATAATATATCTGAAACTGTAATCTGAGAAGGTTTTAATTTCCAAATTTCTAAAATATTTTAGAAATTCAAATGACTCAATAGCAAGCCAAGAAATAATACAGTTTAAAAATGGCAAAAGACACGTCTCAAAAGAAGAAAAACAAATGACCAACAGGTATATAAAAAATGTTCGACATCACTAATCATTAAAAGAATGCAGAATTAAAACTACAGTGAGGTATCAATTCACACTGGTTAGAATGTTTGTTTGTTTTGAGACAGAGTCTCACTTTGTTGCCCTTGGTGGAATGTGCTGGCATCATAGCTCACAGCAACCTTGGGCTGCTGGTGATTCCTGGGCTCACGTGATTCTCTTGCCTCAGTCTCTCGAGTAGCTGGAACTACAGGCACTCACCAGAATGCTGTAGACAGACTCTTGCTCTTGCTCAGGCTGGTCTCAAACCCATAAGATCAGGCAATCCACTCACCTCAGACTCCCAGAGTGCTAGGATTACAGGCATGAGCTACTGCGCCCGGCCCTATAAGAATAGTTTTTATCAAAAAGACACAAGATAACAAGTGTCAGCAAGGATGAGGAGAAAAGAGAAGACTATTGGCAGAAAAGTAAATTTGTACAGCCATTATGAAAAACAGTATGGAGGTTTCTCAAAATATTTGAAATAGAACTATAGTTTTATCCAACAATTCCAGTTCTGGGCATATATCCAAAGGAAATGAAATCAGTATGCTGAGAAGGTATTTTCACTCCCATGTTCTTTGCAGCATTATTCACAAGCCAAGATATGGAATCAACATTAGCAGTTCATTAATGGATGAATGGATAACAAAAATGTGGTGTATGTACACAATAGAATATTAATCAGTCTTAAAAATAGAAGGAAATCCTGTCATTTGCAATGCAATGCCACAGCATGAATGAACTTGAAGGACATTAAGCCCAGTGAAATAAGCCAGGCAAAGAAAGAAAAATAGAAGATCTCACTTTCATGTGGAATCTAAAAGTGTCATTCTCACAGAGAATAGAAAGATAGTTACCAGAGACTGGGGGGTGAGGGCAAGAGAGAGAGAGAGAGATGGAGAAAGGAGAAATGTTAATCAAAGGGTATAACATTTCAGTTAGATTGAAGAAATAAATTTTAGTGATTCCTTGCACTGCATGGTAACCACAGTTGTTAATAATGTATTTCAATATATGTGTATTTCAAACTTACTAAAAGAATAATGTTCTCATCACAATTAAATTGATAAGTTGGTGAGGTGATGGATACGTTAATTAACTTGACTGACTCTTTCTACAAAATATACATATATCAAAGCTATACATTATACCCTATAAACATAGGTAATAATTATTAATCAATTTAAAAAGAGATAAGTATTTGAGGTAATGCACATGTTAATGAGCTTGATCAAATCTTTCCACAATGTGTATATCTACATTAAAATATTACACTATATATCCCATAAGTATATACCATTTTTAAAAAGAAATAATAAAGAACCTCTCATTGGATTTTATGGCCTTTTTAAAATCTAGTATGTGACGAGATCACAAAAATATTTAGTGATAGACATTTTATTGTTTCCAGGTCATAACATGAATCTTACATGATTAAATTCTTAGCTTTAATGTTATATGTAAACAAGAAAACCCTATACTTTATGCACAGAATAAAATATCAAATTTATTTTCTTGTTTCTTCAGACATGTTTTATTCCTAAAGATCACTTATATGAAGCTTTTGAGCGTTTCTGCCCTCTCATTGAACATAAAATGTGGCTAAAATTTGGACTGTGTATTACTGCCAGAAAAATCAGGCAACACTTGTCTTATGAGGTAATGGCTCTCTGTATAACCTTTTATTTCTCTCTGAATACAATTGCATGAAAATATTATTAGAAAATGACTATTTATGAATTTGTATTCAACTTTATAAAGAAATAATAGACTATGCAATGGTAATTTGTTATAGGACTGGAACTACAAGATGCAATTGAAGCTCTCTAATGTTTTTGTAAGAGATATACCAATGGGCACCAAAACTAATATCTATGATGAAACTGTAACCTATGTTATCCTTATACATGGAGCTGTAGAAGATTGTCAATTACGAAAAATTTATAAGGCACCCTTCTTAATTCCTATAACGTGCCATCAGGTAAAGAAATATTGATTCATGTCTTCAGGTCAATATGCTATATATTCAACAGTGTAATAACAACAAAAAAAATTATCACTATAATCTTAAGCTTTCCAATCCTCCCCCTTTCTTGATCTCTTTTATAAACACTCATCCATACCCACACCACACACATTTCACCAAGCCCACTGATTGCTTTGGCCCTTGGTACCCTATGCGCAATCTATTCCCACACAATACCTATCAAGCAGGCCAATTTATACATTTTTTTGCCAGCTATACATAGTAAAAGAGAACCTATAAATTTATTTTACACATTCCAGAAGGGCTGTATCAACAGTATTCTAGAAAGGTCCTGCCAGACCCATGACGAACTGAGTAACAATAGTGTACACAGCTACTTTGAAAGTTAATGTAAAAGTGGAGATATTTTCATACTGTTAATTAAATTCCCCAACCAATCAAGAATCATCACCATGTAAATAAGAAAAAAGACTGTATATATGTATGTGTGTGTGAGTGTTATGGGTGTGCATTTACATGAGTTTTGGGCAAGAATAAGAGAGACAGAAAAATCAGGCTCAGTGCCATAGCACAGTGGCTATAGTGCCAGCCACATACACTGGAGCTAGCGAGTTCAAACCCAGCCTGGGCCAACTAAACTGCAACAGAAAAATAGCTGGGCATTGTGGTGGGCACCTGTAGTCCCAGCTACATGGGAGGCTGAGGTAAGAAAATCACTTGAGCCCAAGAGTTTGAGGTTGCTGTGAGCTGTGATGCCATGCACTCTATCTACCAAGGGCAACATGGTAAGACTCTGTCTAAAAAAAAAAGCATCAAGACACATGTCAAATATGGCTATGGAAAGTAAATTGGAAAGAGATCAAGTTGATTAAATAGGTTTGAATGTTTTATATATTTTAAGCAATTAATATATGATGGAAACAATAGTAGATGCTAAAGTGATAAAGACAAATGAGATTTACAAATTATCCTCAAGAGATCTCTCAACCAAGAGGAAAGAAATGGATATGTATATATATATAAATTCTGTTAATTTATTTGGCTTTTGATCAATAATCTTTTTATACTTTTTAAAATTTCAGATTAATATGAGTATACAAATATTTAGGTTACATTATTGTCATTTCTGAGGTAAAGTTCAGGTTATAGTTGAGCCTCCAACCAGGAGGCATGCTGAAAACCCTCATGTTGTGCCTATTAGGTGAGAACCTGATAATAAACCTCCATTCTCTCCTTTTCCCTCTCTCTCTTCTTCCCTCCCCCTGCTAGACTATACTTGTGTTTTTATTTCTTGTGGGCATGTAGTTGTTTATATATTATTTCATAATAGAATTGAGTACATTGGATACTTGTTTTTTCATTCTTGTGGTGTTTTATTAAAAAGAATGTGTTTCACCTCCATTCAGGTAAATAGAAAAGATGTAAAGTCTCTTTCTTATGGTTGAATAGTACTCCATGGTGTACATATACCAGAGTTTGTTAATCCATTCATGGGTTGCTGGACACTTGAGTGCCTTCCACATCTTGGCAATTGTGAAATGAGCTGTGATGAACATTCTAGTGCAAATGTCCTTGTGGTAAAATGGTATTTTTTCTTCTGGGTATAAACCAAGTAATGGAATTACAGGATCAAATGGAAGGTCAACTTTTTAGTTCTTTGAGAATTCTCCATATTTCTTTCCATAGAGGTTGTATTAGTTTGCAATCCCACCAGCAGTGCAAAAATGTTCCCTTCTCTCCACATCCAGGCCACCACCTGCAGTTTCAATATTTTGTGATATGGGCTATTCTCCCTGGAGTTAGGTGATAATCTCAGAGTGATTCTGATTTGCATTTTGATGATTAGGGATGATGACCATTTTTTCCTGTTGATACAGAAGGGCTGCAGAAGTTTCTCTTGAATTCTCTTGCCCACTTATAAGTGGGGTTGTTTGGACTTGTCCTGTTGATTAATTGAGTTCACTGGAGATTCTAGTTATAGGCCTTTTGTCAAATGCATAGCATGCAAATATCTTATCCAATTCCGTCCATTTGCTTTTGTTGTTGTACCATTAGTTGTGCAGAAGCTTTTTAACTTGATCCTGTCTCATTGATATATTTTTGGGGTTGAGCAATTGCCAAGGGGGTCTTCTTCATAAAATCTTTTCTCAAGTCAGTTAGTTTGGCAAGAGTTTTTTTTTCACACTTTCTTCTAGGATTTTTATTGTTTTGTCTTAAATTTAAATCTTTTGTCCAGTGAGAGTCAATTTTTGTCAGTGATGAGAGGTATAGACTGTTCAATTTCAGTCTTCTACGTGAGGCTAAGCAGTTATCACAGCACCGTTTATTAAATAGGTATTATTTTCCCCAGTGCATAATTTTTTTTTTTGGTTTATCAATGATCAGATGATGTATGTTGCTGTATTCATCTCTAGGTTCCATAGATCTACAGATTTGTAAATACATTAATGAAATGTTTACTGCTATGATGAAATACTTACATGGTAGATACGGGAGGTGGGCTTGGGAGGGAACCTAAGGTGAAAAACAGTCACAAGAAAATTTTCTAAGTGGACATTACCAGCACTGGGAAGATGCCCTATGAATAGAAGTAAAATATTTTTAACTGTGGTGTTCTTGACCTCTGTTTTAAACATATAACAGAGCTTTGATGTAAGTTCTGATTGGGAATTCAACCAAACAAGAGTTTTTCAAGGCAGATTGAAGCCTGCCCAACTTTGTCTATACTTATGGACATAGGGTCCTGCTTATTGTGGATATGGGTACCAATGTGATTCAAAGCACAGCAAAAACAATATAAAATGGAATGATTTCTTGAAGCCCATTGTTTCTTAAACTTTATTCCATATAGAAAAATTCCCTGAGTATTTTTAAAGGACCATTGATAATTAATTCAATCATCTCATTTGGGATAGAAATAACAAAATATTTAAAAATTAATGAAAGTATATGGAATATTGACTTTCACAAAACCAATGTATCCAAGCATTTTAAAATATCTATCTTATTTGTGTTGATTTATTGATATTTTCAATTTTTTCCCAAATGGTTAGAGAGGGCCTGAAATAGTAGCTAGCTTACTAGAGAAATTTTTAATCATATGATATCTGCTCAGAAATTAACTTGCATTCTGTCAACCTTTAGATACAAGGCACTGAAAATTTTACAAAAGTAATGATTGTTCAAACTGCAGTTAATATGGAAAAATTCAGATGGAGCGCTAGAAAGTATACATGTGCATCTGAAGGTCATCATTCACCAAGATCAAGAAGTGAGTCTGTTTTCTTTTTGAATGTATTTATCTTCGTTCATTCTTTATGAGGTTTTTGTTTCTAGTCCCTATCTTAAACATTGTTATTGTTATTAAATTTTAAGCCTTTTAAATTCTGTGAAGGCAAAAAGTGGAAACCTAATTAACACATGTATATGTAAAAATAAAAAAAAAAAGAAGTGAGTTGGATTCCTCTGAGCAATTGTGAGAACTTACTTTCCTTTCATAAAATAACCCGACATGTATTTGGAAAATGTTGTATTGAGAAATCCTTTTAACTTCCATATTTGATGTTTAATGTATGAAACCATATTGATGATATAGAAATTATGCTTAAAAATTATTATATATTTCAAAGAATAAGCATGCATAATTATAGAGATGATATGAAAAAAGATTAATGAGGAAATAAATAGCTCTTCTCTCAAATTAAAATATTTTACATAGCAACAATAATTAAACAATGTAATTATCTTAATAGTAGACATAAATCACTAGAACTAAATAGATAGCCTTGAAATAGAGCCTATTATTCATACAAATTTTACATAATAAAAGTTTAATCATAATATAAATGATTATTTAATAGCTACTTATAAAAATATTGATTTAAATTTGGAAAGGAAGTTTGAAATATATTTAAAAATTGAATGGTAAAGAATTAAATTATAAAATAAATAACAATAGAGTTTAATATTTGTCATTCACTAAAGGGAAAATAATGTTCTAAATTTAGAAATATTAAAGTTAATTGTAAAGTGCTGAGTATCAATAAAAATATTACCAATCAATAGACAAGCAAAGGGCAATTCACAGACAAAAATTTACACTGGGCCAGGCACAGTGGCCCATGTACATAATCCTAGGAGTTCAAGAGCATCTTGAGCAAGCATGAGACCCCATCTCTGCAAAAAATAGAAAAAATTAGCCCCATGTGGTGATGTATACTTCTAGTCCCACCTACTCATGAGGCTGAGGCCGAAGGATGGCTTGAACCCAGGAGTTGGGGGTTGCAGTGAGCTATACACTACCCCAGACAATGGAGCAAGACTATGTCTCAAAAGAAAACAAACGACAACAAAAAAACTTAACTGAAAAAAAAAACATGAAAAACACTGTTAATATAGGAGTAAAATTGGTGGTCTATTTATATATGGTGAGTTTTTAAAAGAATTATAATACCTGTTGGCCAAAGAAAAGTAGTGAATCTAATATATATTCTTAAGGTTGTTGACACCAGTATAATTTAATAAAATAAATTTTTCAACAAATTCCAAAAGCCATAAACATGTATAACCTTTGATTAAATAATATATATCTAAACATTTATCCTAAAGATATAAAGCAAACAAAAAGTGAATATGATAATTGAGCATAATTTATAAAAATAAAAAAATCAGAATTAATCAAAATGGATAATGACAAATGGTTAGTTAAATAAACATGTCAGCCAACATGATTAAATATTGTATAAGCATTAAAAATGAATTTTTCCTAAGTTCCAAAGACTAACCACATATGTTAAGTAAAAATACCAATGATGTAATAGTATGTTGCTAATTTTAAATAAATTTTATCTTTATTATGCCACAATTATATAATTTTGAAACTATATGTACACAAAACACTGTCATTGCACGTGGTGCCACCAAGTTTACGATTAAACATTGGTAAGTTCTACTTCAAGATTACTGATTGCCAGAGCAATCTGTGTCCCCACAAATATCTGCCTCCACCGAGAGTGGCCCACCCTTCCTAGTAGCAAGTCCAGTTGCAGCATGTCAGCATTGGGGAGCCCAGCCCCTACAGATTCGAACACCCACTGCCATTATTAATGATCAGCATCAGTCACTGAGCCAGGGAAGGGAATCTGGGCCCTTTTGTGTACTGCAAGGACAGAGACTGCTGTTGCTGCTGAAGGATGGGAGGATGTGTGTGGACCATGTACCCCTGCCTGCCTCCACTGAGAGGGCCCTTCCTAGTGAAAGGCCCAAAGTATAACTGCTCTGCCCCTGGGTTAGCATTCCATCTGCAGCTGCAGCTAGGTAATTACACTAGGTAATCTCCAGAATTCTGCATCCTGGATGCCCTACACTGCATTCTGCAAACCTCATTGATGCATGTCTCTGCTACTCTTGCTGAGAAGGGCCTGCTTTTCTCAGTAGCAGGCCCATAGCAAATTCACCATGCCTCTGCTTGAGCATTCTGCAGGCAACTAGGTTATCAGCCCATCTCACCCTATCACAGAAAGCATCTAAGCACAGAAGGGCCAGAGGATAAGTTCACAAGCTCAGTCCTGGTCTGGTCCCTTGGGAATTAATCTAATCTAGTTCCCTACTACTGGCACTTGTACACTCCCCACAGGTTCTGAGGTAAGGCTGACTCAAACTGGCAGCAACATCACAGTGGGTACCCATGGGAACATTCCAAAAGGCTAGGACCCTCACTCTTATTACATAAAGCAGCAGATTTCCTAGAAAGGAGACTCCCTTGAGTTCCTGCCTTAGTTCCTAGAAGGTATTTTGGGGTCCATCTAGGGACAGAAGCCAATTCTGGCAGGATTCACCACCTGCTGACTTAAGAGCCCTGGGACTTTGAATAAACATCAGAGGTAGCCAGGCAACAGTCACCACTGATTTTAAGTGAGACTGGGCAGGCTTCAGATGTGGCCTGGTTTTTGAGTCCACAAGGGAGTACCCATATCACTCCTCTTCCAACTTTAGCAGCCCAGCACTGAGAGTGAAGGAAGAAAGTGGGAAACTTTTCCCAGTAAGTCAGGGAATTCTCCCATATCTTCCCCAAGTCTATCAAGATGATCTGCCATCAAGATCTATAAGAGTCAGAGCATTACTGGGCTTAGGGTACCACCAGCGCTGATATGGCTGCAGTGACTAACGACATAGGTCAGAACAATTAATTCCCTTTGAAAACTTGGAAAACTTCTCAAGAAAGATGGGTTCAAACAAGTTCAGACTGTGTTGATTAAGATAAATATCTAACTCTTTAATACCTAGAAACTAACACCCATCTATAAACATTAAGAATACCCAGAACCATGACCTCACCAAATGAGTTAAATAAGGTACCACTGACCAACCCTGAAGCAATGAAGATACATGATCTTTCAGACAAATAATTCAAAATAGACATCCTGAAGAAGCTCTATGAACTTCTAGACACTACAGAGAAGGAATTCAGAAGCCTGTCAGAGAAACTACCAAAGGGATTGAAATAATTTTACAAAGCAGAAATTTTGAGTGTAAGAACTTAGTGAACAAACTGAGAAATGCATCAGAGTCTCTCAACAGCAGAACTGATGAAATGGAAAAATTAGTGAGCTTGAAGGCAAGCTATTTGAAAATACACAGTCAGAAAAGAAAAAAAGAATGAGAAAAATGAAACATGCCTAAAGGATCTAGAAAAGGGAAAATCTAAGAATCATTGGACTTAAAGAGGAGGTAGAGAAATAAATTGAAATCGAAAGTTTTTTTGAAGAAATAATATCAGAGAACTTTCCAAACCTATAGAAAGACATCAGTATTTAGATACAAGAAGATTATAGAACACCAAGTAGATTTAATCAAAACAAGACAACCTCAAGGGCATTTAATAATTAAGTTCCCAAAGTTAACAAATAAATAAAAGTTCCTAAGGGAAACAAGTAAAAAGAAAATAATATAATATAAAGGAACTCCAATGTATCTGGAGGCAGACTTCTCAGTGGAAAACTTACAGCCCTGGAGAGAGTGGCATGACATATTCAAAGTACTGAAGGAAAAATTCTTAACCCCAGGATATCATATTATGCAAAAATATCCTCCAAACATGAAAGAGAAACACTTTTCCAGGCAAACAAAAGCTGATTTTTATAACACCAAACCTGGCAAGGGAGGGGGGGAAGGGGTAGGTTGGGGTGGAGGGAGGGTAATTGGTGGGGCCACAACTATGGTGCATTTTAGAAGGGTACAGGCGAACCTTACTAAATGCAGAATACAAATGTCTTCATACAATAACTAAGAAAATGCCATGAAGGCTATGTTAAATCAGTTTGATGAAAATAGTTCAGATTGTGTATGAAACCAGCACATTGTACCCCTGATTGCACTAATGTACACAGCTATGATTTAATAATAAAAACAATGAAAAAAATGCTAAAAGGAGTTATTTGATCTAAAAGAAAAGGACTCTAATAAGCAATAAGTAATCATCTAAACGTATATTACTCGCTGGTAACAGTAAGTACACAAATACAAAATACTCTATTGCTGTAATTACAGTGCATGAACCACTTATATCTTGAGTATGAAGACTAAAAGATAAACCTATCAAAAATGACTACAAATTTTTGAAAAATAGAATAAAAAGATATGAATGTAAACACTAAAAAGTTAAAAAGGATGGGGAGGATGGAGTTAAAGGGTAGGTTTCTGCTAGGTTTCTCTTTGCTTACTTATTTGTTTGTAAGCAGAATTGTCATGTGTTTAAAATAATTGGTTATAAAATGTTTTCTCCAAGTCTCATGGCACCTGAAATCAAAAAATCTACAACAGGTACATAAAAAATAAAAAGCAAGAAATTAAAATGCACCACCAGAGAAAACTGCTTTTTAACAAAGGAAGAAACACAAGAGATGACCACAAAACAACCAGAAATAAAATAAAATAATACCGGGGCAGTATTAAGTCCTTACCTATCAATAATAACACTGAATGTATATAGGAAACTCTTCAATCAATAGTGGCTGAATGGATGAAAAAACAAAAATCAACCATAAGCTGACTGGAAGAAACACACACAGATGGCAAATAAAGTGATGGAAAAAGATATACCATGTAAATGGAAACCCATAAAGAAGAATAGTAACTGTATTTCTATCAAATAAAATAGATTTCAAGACTAAAACTATAAAAAGACAAAAAGTCATTATACAATAATAAAGGAGTCAATTCCTTAAAAGGATATAACAATTCTAAATATATATGCACCCAACTTTGGAACATCTACAATTATAAAGCACACATTATTGGCACTAAAGACATTAACCCCAATATAGTAATAACGGGAGCCTCAACACTCCATTTTCACCATTGGACAGAAAATCTATAAAGAAACATTAGCCTTAACACTATAGACCAAATGGTCCTAATAGAGATTTATGGAATGTTTCATCCAACAGATGCAGAATACATGTTCTTCTCCTCAGCACAAGGTTAGATTATATGATAGCCCCAAAAATAAGCCTTAAGAAATTAAAAATATTTACAATAATACCATTTTCTCTGACCACAACAGAATAAACCTATAAATCAGGAGCCAGGAGAACATGGAAATTGAACAATATAGGATACAGTAATAACAGGAAAGTTTATGGCAGTAAGTGTCTACATCCGCAAAGTAGAAAAGCTTTAAAGAAACAACCTGATGATGCATCTCAAAGAGCTAGAAAAACAAAAGCAAGTTAAACTCCCAAATTAGTAGAAGTAATAAATATCAGAGCATAAATACATAAAATTTAAACCCCCAATACAGAACATTGACAAAATAAAGAGTTTTGTTGAAAAGATAAAATTGACATACCTTTAGTAAAACTAAGAAAAAAATGAGAATACCCAAATAAATAACATCAAAGATGGAAAAAAAAGCATACTGATATCATAGAAATACAAGAAATACAAATCATCATAGACAACTATGAGGAACTATACACCAATAAATTGGAAAATGTAGAAGAAATGGGTAAATTCTTGTTAAATACAACTTACCGATATTGAGCCATGAAGAAATAGAAAATTTGAACAGAACAATAATGAATAATGAGTTTGAAACAGTAATAAGTTTTCACTAAATAAAAGCCCAAGACCTGATGGATTTACTTAGGAATTCTAACAAACACTTCAGTAAAAACTAACCCTAGTTCTATTCAAACTATTTCAAACACTAAGGAGGAAGAAATACTTCCAAACTCATTCTACAAGGCTAGCATCATCCTGTTATCAAAACCAGACAAGGACACAACAAAAGAAAACCTTTAGTTCTTTGAGGACTCGACAAACTTCATTCCATAAAGGCTGTACTAGTTTGCAGTTCCATCAATAGTGCCAGGAATATTCTCTTCTCCCCACATCCATGACAGCATTTGTTGTTTGGAGATCTTGCAATATGGACATTCTCACTGAGGTTAGGTGATATCTCAAAATGGTTTTGATTTCATTTCTCTAATAGTTAGAGATGATGAACATTTTTCATAAGTTTATCGTTTAGTCTGTCCTCATGAGAAAAGATTCTGTTCATGTCTCTTGTTCAGATTTTAATGCAGTTGTTTGCTTTTTGTTTATTTGTTTATTAAATCATAGCTGTGTACATTAATGCAATCATGGGGTACAAAGTGCTGGTTTTATATACAGTTTGAAATGTTTTCATCAAACTGGTTAACATAGCCTTCACGACATTTTCTTAGTTGTTGTGTTAAATCATTTATATTCTATATGTTTGCTTTTTTTGCTATTGTTTTGCTTGAGTTCTTTGTAGATTCTACTTGTTAGCCCTTCAAATTTGTATCATGCAAAAATTTTCTCTATTCTGCATTTTGTCTCTTTGCTTTGTTGATTGTGTTCTTAGCTATTCAGAAACTTTTTAACTTGATTGGGTCCCATTTATTTATTTTTGTTGTTGCTGTGATTGCCTTTGGGTTGTTCTTCATAAATTATTCCCAAGACCTAAGTTGTTAAGTCTTTCCTGAACTTTCTTCCTGATTTATTATAGTTTTGTGTCCATTAACTTTTTAAGTGGCTAACCCGTTCTCTTAGCGCCATTTTTAAAGTAGGAATTCTTTTCCCCAATGTGTGCTTTTGTTTGCTTTATCAAAGAGAAGATGGTGCTATAGGACTAGTTTCATCTCTAGGTTCTCTGTTCTATTCCACAGATCTATGCCTATTTTTATGCCAATACCAACCTGCTTTTATCACATAATTTGAAGTCTGATAATGTGGTGCCTCCAGATTTGTTCTTATTTCATACAATTGTGTTGGCTAGTCATGATTTTTTCCAGTTCCATGCAGAATGCAGAACTATTTTTTGAAGATCTTCAAGGTATCACATTGGTATTTTAGTAGGGATTATATTAAATCTGTAGATTACTTTGGGTAATATAGACATCTTAACAATGTTAAGTCTTGCCAGCCATGAGTATGGTATGTTCTTCCATCTGTTAACATCTTCTGCTATTTCTTTTCTCAGTGTTTTGTGGTTTTCTCTGTAGGATCTTTCAATCCTTTGTTAAGTAAATTAAAAGGTATTTCATTTTCTTTGGTGCTATTGTGAAAGGTATTGTATCTTGATTTGGTTCTCTGCTTATCTGTTGTTGGCATATATGAAGGCTACTGATTTGTGAACATTGATTTTATATCCCTAGATGTTGCTATATTTCTCTTCCCAGAGTTTCATGGTTGAGTCTGGGATTTTCTAAGTAAAAGATGATATTGTCAACAAAATGATAGTTCAACCTCCCTTTCCCCCTTGATGTCCTTCTCTTGCCTGATTCCACCGGCTAGGACTTCTACCACTATACTGAATAGTAGCGGTGACAGTGGACATTCCTGCATCTATTGAGAGGATCATATAGTCTTTGATTTTACTTCTGTTTATACAGTGAGTTATATTTATGATTTTACATGTGTTAAACCAGTCTTGCATCCCTGGGATGAAGCCCACCTAGTCAGATTGTATTATTTTTTTGATGTGTAGCTGAATTCTATTTGAATTTTGAATTCTATTTTTTATTGAATATTTTTGAGTAAATAATCATTAATGATATTGATCTGTAACTTTCTTTTTTTGTTGCCTTCTTTCTTGGGTTTGGTATCAGGGTGATATTTGCTTTGTAGAAGGAGTAGCAGAGGTTTCCTTCCTTCTCAATGTTTTGGAACAGGTTCTGCAATATAGAAGTATACCTTCCATTAGATCCTGCAATCCTATTACTAGATATCTACCCAAAAGATAAAAAGTCATGTTATCATAAGAACATATGCAATTGAATATTCATTGCAACCCAGTTTATAATTGCGAAGATGTGGAAACAACCTAAGTGTCCTTCAACATATGATTAGATTAGTAGATTGTGGTATGTGTGTGTATATATATGATGGAACACTATTCAGCCTTAAAAAGAAAGATGAAGATTTTGTATCTTTCATTACAATGTGGATGGATTTGGAGAACACCCTCTTGAGTAAAGTATCACAAGAATGAAACGACAAGCATCCCATGCAGTCAATAATAATTTGAAACTTATAGATTAATAACCACATCCTCACACGAGAGGAAAACTCAATTGAATCCAGGAAGGGGTGACTGTCAGTGGGTTCTTCCCAGCAGCAACAATGTTTAGGTGTATGGCACACTTCCTGTGTGAGGGACATAACTACAACTTAGACTTTGCCTTATAAATGCAAGCAATGTGGCCTAAATGTATGTACCCTCATATTAATGGGAAATGAAAAATAAATAAAATAAAATAAAACAAAATATCCCTGTTCAACATAGAAAAATCCACAACAAAATACTAGCAAAGTGAAAGCAATACACAATAAAAATACCATTCACAATGATCAACTGGGGTTCATCTTGGTGATATAAGAATAAATAAACATATGCACATCAATATTCATAATATATCACATTAATAGAATCAAAGGCAAAAACTATATGACCATTGCAATCAATGCGGAAAACATTTAGTAAATTTTAACATTATTTCATAAAAATAATGTTTAACAAATTGAGTATAAAAGGAATATACTTCAACACATCAACGGCCAGATATCACAAATCCTCAGCTAAAATCATACTGAATTCCATTAAGATTTGGAATAAGACAAGGATACCCACTTTTACCACTTCTTGTCAATACTGTACTACAAGTCCCAGCCAAAGCAATCAGGTGAGAAAAAAAAATAAAGGGCATCCGAATTGGAAAGGAAAAGTTCAACATATTCTTGCTTGCAAACAACATGATTGTGTATTTAGAAAAACCAAAAAATATCACGAAACAGCTTTTAAAACTGATTAATGAATCCTGTAAAGTTGCAGATACAAATTCAATATACATAAATCACTGGTATTTATATTGGCTAATAGTGACCAATCTGAAAAACAAATTTAAAAAAGCAATCCCTTTTATAAAAACCATTAAAAGGTAAAATACACCAGATTAAATTTAACTAAAAAAAAAAGTGAAAGAAAAACAAAGGAAGACTAAAACAGTTTTGAAAGAAAGTGAGGAAGACAGAGAAAGTAGGAAGACATTCTATGTTCATGGATTGGGACAATTAATATTATTAAAATGTCTATACTACCCAAAGTGACCTACAGATTCAATCTGAAGTCCCTATTAAAATACCAATCACACACACACACACACACACACACACACACACACACACAAAATACCCGCTCGGCACCTGTGGCTCAACGGGCTAAGGTGCCAGCCACATACACCTGAGCTGGCGGGTTCGAATCCAGCCCGGGCCCGACAAACAACAATGATGGCTGCAACCAAAAAATGGCCAGGCATTGTGGCGGGCACCTGTAGTCCCAGCTACTTGGGAGGCAGAGGCAAGAGACTCGCTTGAGCCCAGGAATTGGAGTTTGCTGTGAGCTGTGATGCCATGGCACTCTCTGCAGGGTGACAGCTTGAGGCTCTGTCTCAAAAAAAAAAGATAGGGCGGCGC
>CAUYON010082096.1:0-17980 GCA_963573935.1 Arctocebus calabarensis
CATTTTTTGGTTGCAGCCGTCACTGTTGTTTGGCGGGCCCGGGGGCTGGATTCGAACCCGCCAGCTCAGGTATACGTGGCTGGCGCCTTAGCCCATTGAGCCACAGGCGTCGAGCCGCCATCTCTCTTTCTTACTTGCAAATTTCACTGTTTCTTACACTCAAAGCTTTATTTTTTTTTTTAATTCCATTCTCACTATTGTAATTCTATTCCAGACACATACCTTCTCCTAGGTAGGTTAAAAAATACCTTTCACCTCTTTCCACCTTTGACCATGTATGACAGATCTGTTCCTTTGAAACACCTGTCCAGAGAAAGGACAGCTAGATGGCAGAAAGGACAACTCTTTTTTTTTTTTTAAAGTGTCTCACTCCATCACCCGGGATAGCTCACAGCAACTGAAAATCTTGGGCTCAAGTGATCCGCTTACCTCAACCTCCCAAGTATCTGAGACTACAAGAACCAGCCACAACACCTAGCTAGTTTTTCTATTCTTATTAGAGACAGAGTCTCACTCTTGTTCAGGCTGGTCTCGAACTCCTGAGCTTCCAAAGTGCTAGGATTACAGATGTAAGCCACTGTGCCTGGCTTTAAACAACTTTTTGATGCATGTCTGGCAAAAGATATCATAGCTCCCCAGTAAATCTTCTCCCCTGCAAATAAACTAACAAAATAATATAACAACAAAATAATTTTAAATATATGAATTATGAGGGCTGGTGTTTGAAGGAGCATTTGGTGTAGAAACAAGAAGGATGGGACTGACCTGAAGGCAGGCGTGGATACCAGTACCACTACTGAAGTATTAAGCCTTGGATCAGTGCCATGGCAGAGTGGCTGAGCTTGGGATTAATGTGGAAAGCTGAAGGGGTTCCAGTTCAGTGATGGACTTTGGCTTTGGCAAGGAAAAATGTGCAAATCCTCTTTAGAGGAAGAATCCGACTTAGAACTATAAGATACTCACACACAGATAAAGATCCAACAATGATCTTATAATAAAATATCGCTAGAAATATGAAATAGCAAGGTACTGTGACTGAGAATCAGCAAAAAGAACAAATGAGATCTGGCCTCTTAAGAACAGCATATTTTAGAATTGGAATAAGTTGAATAAAGAAGAGATTTCATAATTTAAATAAATAAGTGATTCAATTTCAAAGACGAATAAGCATCAGGAATGACCACACAATACAATTACTATGATAAAGAGTAGGTACATTTGAAGAGGAAATTGATATACTAAAAACTGTATCTATAGTGATGATCCAAAGTGGAACAGAGAGACAAGGAGATGGAAAAATTAAAGAGAAACAGAGCTATCTGGAGGATCAAGATAAGAAAGTTTAATTTGTGTTCAGTTGGAATCTCAGAGGAGAGATTCCAGGTGAATGGACGGGATGTACTATTTCAAAAAATTGTAGCTCGCAATTTTTTTAGAAAGGGGAAAAGACAAAAATTGATTTGATTTAGAAAGTGTGACCTTACAAAAGAAAAGGAAAGAAGTCCATATCTAGATGCACTGATAAAATGACTTCACAGAGCAGCAAATATAAGTAGAACATCTGAAAAGAGCCAGAGAGCAGAAAACTAGACACCTGCAAAGGGACACTGGTGTCAGACTTCTTAACAACAGCCTGGGGAGCCAGAAACAAAAGGATAACGCGTTTAAAGCACTGAGGAAAGACAATGGTCAACCTCTACCTGTGTTTTCACCAAAACTATCTTTCAGGAGTTGAGTGTAAACAACCAAGAGAATGTAGCACTGAGAAAAGAAGACAGAGATGAGGAGAAAGAGGAGCTGAAGGAGAAAGAAATGAGTATAATCCATATTTCAGACAGAAAATAGAATATGGTTCAATAAAAAATGTGATTGTCAGATGGAAAGCTTACAAAGATGTCACTTCTTCACCCACCAAAGCTATAGAGGAAGTACTGCAGGAAGAAGGTAGAGTGTAAGGACAGTTGAAAATGGACGAAGAGCTGATAAGAAAATACAATAGTCAACATTTAGTAAGTCTAGTCAAATAATTTTGATGCTTAATTTTTGCCTTATATTATAATTTTTATATTATATTATTAAATGTTACATATTACTATACAATTTAAAATATATAATATACCAATGATATTAATAACTATTATCATACATAATTTTAGAATGAAAAAAATAATGTCTCCCAAACTCTATAAGAAAGGCAGGTAAGTCAGGAAGAGAGTAATCAGCCTTAAAGGTGTTATAATCCTTGAATTGTTGGAGATTAAGGCAATGCTTAACTCTTGACTCTTTATTTTCAGAGCCTGGAAAAATTTGAAGGGGATTCATTTAAATAAAATTTTCATAGCAGAAAGAAAGAATTAAAATAAAAATACACCCCTCATTTTACCTAAGCAAGAGGAAAACAAGTAGTTTTAAAAGTAGGACTAGTTGAAACCAAAAACTGCAACCTCAGAAACAAGTCTGGATATTTTAATAACCACAATAAAATAAAATGAACTAAATTTACTACTTCCTAACTGCTTCTGTATTTATACAAACCAGTCTCTTTTGGTTTTCACACCCTGCAGGCCTCTGTCAGATTAATCTTCTTAAAACATCCTTTTATTCATGCCACTTGACCGACCTAATTCCCTTCTCACTTCCCATTGTTCACAAGATAAAGTAAAAGCTCCTCAGTGTGGTGTTGGAAATCTTTCATTATGTGAATCCAACGCTCTCAACTACTGTCCACTCTACCTCTGTTCCACCTTTCCTCTCTACGCCCAGGCCAGAGGCTTCAGTTGAGCATCGCACCAAAATGATGGTCGATTTATCTGACACCTTTGCTCATGTGGCAGTCTCTTGAGTCTGCTAAATCTGTGGTTGAATAGCATCTAAAATAATTAGTGGAAGCAGGGGAGTGATTCTTCTTATCCAGGGGTTTGCAATTTAATAAGGTGAACATTAGACCCCCAAACAACATAAACTGATTAAAATGTAAGTGATACACAAGGCACAATCAGTTTATAGAAGATCAATGGGGTGTGTGTTAGGATGGATGCACGGAGGTGTGTGTTACAGAAGAGAGAATGAGAGAGAAAGAAAAAGAGATAATCTCACTGCGTAAAGGAGGCAGAAAGTCTTCACATTGGCTTTCATCTGCCTTTAGATGAATATTTGATAAGCTAGGTTGTTCTCTTGCCTCATGTGTAGCTGATGTTCAGATTTCTGTAGATTTTTGCATAACCAACAAGCCATTGAAAACAGAAGCTTTTAATAATTTGCAATCTGATATTGAGAAATGGGTTGAGAAGGCTTAAGGTCTTTAAAGGAAATTAAAACAGTGCTACCTAGCAGGTGGGAAGTAAGAAATGTATTATTCCTCAAGCTTTAATTTGTACAAAATATATAAATACAGTGCCTTTGGCAGGTACTTCAATGTCTATATTTTAAAATTGAATTTTAATTTTAATCACAAAAGAAAAGATGAGGCAACCCCAGAGTCTTTTCTTTTTAAGATAAGGATGAAGCCTGTCATCTTTTCACTGAAGTTCTTGACACTCTGGAGGAGGAACCAGGGATGATAATTCTGATTTTTCAACGTTAAAAATACCACGTCCTTTCATTTCACAGTGCTCATTCATTTTCAAAGCACACTTTAATATATCACTGCATTTCATCTTTCCCTATTTGCTCATTCTGCCTTCTCCATGGTCCTATGAGCTCTTCTATATCTGGAATACTACATAATCCTCTCTCCTTTCCTCTTACCCACATGTTCGCACCTGTAATTCAACAGTAGAATCACCAGGGGGAACTTTCAAAAGACACTGAGGACAGGGCCCCAGCCAGACCCCCATTAATTCAGAATCCCTGGGGAAGGGATTTAGCTGTTGTGTGTTTCTTTTTTTCTTTTCACTCTTTAAAATTCCTTAGGTGACGTGAAGGGGAGGCAAATTTGGTGACACCTGCTCTAAACTCTTGCCTTCTTACTCCACCCTCAGTTCTACTATCATATTCATTTCCCTGAAATTATAGTTTGCTCAACTCTGTGACCATCCTGTAGCTCTTAAAGCCCCTTACTCCATGAAGTCTGCAAGCTAACATTCCTTCTCAGTTTCTCTCTTCTTTTTTAGTATCTACCACCTCCGTTTCCCAAAATATATTCACTCTTATTAGTTTATTAAAAAAAACTCAACTTGTACTAGCTTGACTGAAGTAATTATTTTTAATTTCCTTACTTTCTCATCACCTGCTTCAATGAATCACGACTATGTTGATTTTATGCCCTAAATACCGTGCAAATCCATCCACTTCTTTCCATCTCTACACTACTTCAAACTGCCAATCATCTTGGGCATGGATGATTGAAATGCACTGTGAGTTTGTCTCTCAACTCCTTTTATTCTGCAGTCTTGAAATTTATTCTTTGCACAACTGCCATTGAAACTACTATAAACAAAACCCCCACTCTCACCTCTCATGTCATACAGCTCTCTTTAATAATCTCTTATTGCTCTTGAGAAATCATTTAAGTGGCCTTGTCAGGGTCTGTGTTTTCTGGCCTGAAGCATATTCAGAAAACTCTCTGGGCATTCCATATCCTTGGACCTGTATATTCGAGCTTTCTTTTATTTCCTCCTTCATGGGAGCTGGTCCCTTCTTTTCTGTGTCCTCTGTACCTGGTAAATTTCTAGTCATTCTACAGAACTAAGCTTGAACATCATATCCCCAATACCAGTTCTGGATTACCTGGTATGTGACCCTATAATGACCTATCCTCGACTGCGCTTTTCCACAGTGATTTTAGGTAAATCACTATCATGTCTAATATCTGCTTCTCTCCTCGAACAAACTCTACGAAGTTAAGGAAAGGGGCCTGTCTCTTTTCCTTGCCATTTTACTCCCATGCTTGAGATAGTACTTGGCACAGGAAAGATGCTCTGTGCCTGTTGCTAATTGCATGAATGATTGCCCTAGCAGGGAGTCTGGACTGAAAGTTGTGGGCTTCAGTTTCAAGAACTCACATCTGCTCTCTTCATTTCAGGGTGGATTAAAAGCAGTGGTGTGGACAGATGCATTTCAGATGGTCGTCATGATCGTGGGCTTCTTAACGGTTCTCATTCAAGGATCGGCTCAAACTGGCGGAATGCACATTGTGATGGAGCAAGCGGCCAATGGATCCCGGCTAAATATATTGGAGTATGCCCAATGCTAACTTATAAACATTTAGCTGCATGACCCCATCACCTAGAGTAATAACTGCACATCCAAGAAACCTCTTTGTTTACTCACTTCTCTCTGCCTCGTAGCTTTGATGTAGATCCTCTCAGGCGGCACACTTTTTGGACAATCTCAGTGGGAGGGACGTTTACGTGGCTTGGAATCTATGGAGTTAATCAATCAACCATTCAGCGATGCATCTCTTGCAAAACAGAAAAACACGCTAAGCTGTAAGTTATTAATCAAGAAAAATGTGTATGTCTTCTCTTATCTTACTGGATACTTTTTATATGCTTTGTACTAGTGTGTGTGTATATTTAAGAGAGAAAAACAGAGAGATTCTTTTAATTCCTTCAACTTTTTGAAGCAGACATTACTACTTTCATTTCAGCAAAGAAGTGGCAGAGCTGGTGTTTAAACTGAAGTTTGCTTGTTTTGGCTCTCAATTACTTGCTGCCTCCGTTTATTGGGAAATCACGAGTTAAATTAGGTCCCATGGGTGACAAGAAAGAAGTAACTACTGCACATTTCTTGCTCTCGGTTTCCTTGTCCAGACGCCCCTATTTATTGGATGCAGAGAGTGGGCTCTTTACCCATTATTTTTTTCTTTTGGATATATTAAAAGTTAAACTGAGGCACAATTAAATTTTAAAGAGCTTATTTGAGCAAATAATGATTCATGACTCAGGAAGCTGCAAAAGAGAAGTGGTTTGGGTTCTGCTGAGGGAACAGGAGGGGAGGACATTTGTGTGTATTACACAAAGAAAATATTCGCTGTAGGTCTATAGCTGTCTTACTTGGTTCTGTTGGAAATTCGCCCATAAGTTAGCAAAGTTAGTTGGTGACTTCTGATTGGTGAACCTTCAGTTTCATTTTTTTTTGATACAAGCATTTTCAAGAAAGAGCCCAAGGTAAGATTCACTTACAGTATTTGCAAATCAAATGAAGTCAAACTTCACCAGCTTTGTCTGCTCAGGGATTTTTCAGCCTTGGTATCTATTTTAATTTACTTTAACAGATGTTTGTCCCTTTAAAGTTTCCAAGGAGAAGTTAAGAAAAAAGGAAGAAAATCCAGGGTAATGTGGCAAGGGACAAGGGGGCTTTAGCTGTTCCAACGCTCAGAAGGGCGGTTTGCTCTGAAGGGCAGAACCAGAGGCCTGAGTGTTAAGCCTTTTACAAGCTCTATAAGTCAGCCCGAGCTCTACATGAAGGACCGATGTGACTTACATGGTCTTTTGCAAAACTGGCATAAATAAGCCAGAACTGCATCTAAAATGGGGCTTCATTCCCTGTGCTACCTCCTGACGTTTCAGCCTTAGCAGCCTAAACAGAGTGCCCTAAACTCTTCTTAGAGAAATAGTCACTATGAATTTTCCCCAAAATGACTTTAAAATACTTCCAATGCAAAGTTTCTTATGTTCACTGAACAAAACATAAGATTGCCTGGAAATGATTCAACCATTTCGTAAGCTGAATTCCAAAAGAAGAACTGTAATGTTACTATTTATATATGTCATAGCTCTTGGGATAATGAAAACATTATCTGGTAACTCCATCAATTCACTAGGAACATACTCCAATCTTATTACATTAAATAGCAGTATAACAAACCTTCCGTACACATAATCATCTCTTTATCAACTAGCTCAAAACGCCAGTAGACTTTGCTTTAAAAATTCATTTAAAATTCTGTTTTAAAATAAACCAGAGTAGACCACATCTGTAAAGATAAGAAACCTTCGGTGCAATAAGTAATAACACCAATAAATCTAAAAACCTAGTTTTATATAAATTTTATGAATTTGTGTTATATTATTCTTTGTGTGTGTGAATATGCCTAATGTTACTACCTGAAAGTTAGAAAATGTATATTTTTCATCATTCTTCCACCAAGGAAAAGAACAATGCCGCGTGCTTATAAAATGTTATCACTTATTAAACAAAGTAATGCTTCAAGAAATTCATACTTGTGTATGTGTGTATACACTCAAGGATCCACTGACATATGTGTGTGTGTATATATACACATGCCTTCACACATATTCCTGTATATGTATTTGCAATCCTCATTTCACAGGTTAGTTTAATTCAAGCAAAATCAACATAATCCCATTCATATGATTGCCTGGAATTAGGAATTTGTCGTCTTAGTAGTTAATGGGTATGAAAACGGCGGAAAAGAATAGTTGTGAATAAACACATGTACATCATTTCCTAAGCATTAGGACACGCATGGTTCCACATGGCCCCTCTCTCATGAAGGGATCAGAACTGTGGTAGTAATTTGGGGAGACTAAGGAAAGAGGAAGAATAAAAACTCTCTTTAGGAAAGACTTTCCTGTTTCATGTTTTTAAAAGAGATTAAAAATAAGAGAGAAAAGACTTCCCTAAGAGAATCTATGGTGGTTGGGTTAATGCATTCAGGCCAGAGATCAGTCAAAAGAGTCAGTATGGTTGACGTGCACAGAGTTGAAGGGGAGACTGCTGTGGGGGACATGGTGAAGGCTCTCATTTGTCCACAGTTGGAGACTCAAGGGCACTGCTGGGCTAACTAAAGACCCCTCAGAGCTAGCTGCCCCTGGACTTTCATCTAGGAGGCACTACAGAATGCTGATTAAATATTCTTTTGTTTGGTATCTAAGAGTAAGAGAAAATGTAAGTAAAACATACCATTAAGGCTTAAAAAAACTTTGGTACCTAAGGAAAATACATTTTTCAAACTATGTATGTAAAAATAGACCCATATAGTTCATACTGAACCATGGGCCATGGGAGAAAATCAGTATATTTAATTACATGCCTAGAAATGCTGATTATTCTAAAAACACAGCTTAAGCTAGTTCTTCCTTTCATGTAGCAGTAATCCCACTTACCAAGTCCCTTAAAGGTGCTTCATAGAAGCTGACTTTTTATCTCTTAGGACTTCTCGGGGTAAATGGTTTTGTGAGGGTAGGAGGAGTTGATATCACAGCAACATCTCCCAGTTCCCAAGATGCACAATCACTTTGTTTTTCTTCCCTTTGCCTTATTTTCCTCATATTTCTTGTATCTAAAATATCATATTTGTTTATTTTACTTCAGCGATTATTACCTGACTCTAATTCCAGAATCTAATCTCCCAGAGGGGGGATTTTTTCATTGCTGTCTTCTATAGTCCCTTTTAGACCTCTCATACCTAAAAGATCAAGAGATGCTCAATAAACACATTTTGAGTGAATCAGTGAAGAAGCCTATTTACAAATAGGAGAATTAGCCCTGTGTAGAATTAAAGTCCATTTCTAAAGAAAAACAAGTCAAAACACAATGACTTTAATGTTCTCTTGAGATGGGGTTTGTCATTTTCCATAGCTGAATGGTGAATTTTGGATATTATATGAATATCCTCTACCTTGCTAGATTTTTACAGTGTGTAACTCATTCAATCCTCATATTAGCCTTATAATAAAAAGCAAGGCAGGTGTGTTACACTTTTTTTATAGATGATATAACTAACTCAGAGTGTTAGGTGACTTGCCTGAGGTCACACACTTGCTAAGGTAAAAGTCTTCTTCTGACTCCAAGTCCGATGTTCTTTTCAAAACAAATAAAAAAATCATGTAAATAGTGTGATCCTATTGTGATGAATTTCTACCATTCAATTGTTTGATCATTTCTTACCAAAAGTAAAATAAATCTTTATCTGCTGAATGCCAGAACTATCTATGCCTGGGGATGCAGCTCTGTGTTTGACTGACGGGAACAGATGATAAATGAATAGATAGATTATAGCACTTCAGATTATGATAAATGTGGTAGTGACATAAATCATTACAAGGCGTAAGACCTGATAGAAGAGCAGCTAGTGGCTGAGAGCAAGAGTGAGATTAATGCAGTTACATTAGAGATCATTTTACCTGGCAATTATATTCCCAACCCCCACTGAACAAAACCAAACAAATACAAATGAAAGGTAAGCATCGTCAAAATACCTCCCCCCAAAAGTAATCTTTGAGATAAAAACTTTTTAAATGTAAAATTTAAAATTCTTCTAAATGAGATAATTATCAAACATATTTGCTTTATAAATGAGGACTTTGATATAAGAATCTCCTGAAAGTCAGGCACACCTATACACTGCAGGTGTTAGAGCTTTGAAATGAATGTGTGTATTCTTACATTTGAATGTAGATGGCTCTGATTCCCTTAAAATGAAGACTACGTCCGAAGTTGCTTTCCTGGTGCCCTGTGACTCTCCCCACAGTGAGATTGTTTATTCTCTCAGACCAATGTAAGGCCAGTCCACTTTCAAGTCTTCCCTGGGATTAAGAAAATGAGCAAAATTTTCACTTTCCAAGGATACAAAATAACCATAGCATACCACAAAAGCACCCGGACTAGAATAATGTATATCTATATGTTGTAAAATAAAATGAATTGCTTCACTTAATATGGGTAAGATGATTCTAAGGCTTTCACATGTACTATTGTCTTAAAAAAAAATCACCTTTAACCTTTAACTGAGTTAATCTCCAAAGTGACTATTTCCAAAACTTATCTATTTCTACATTATGTCATTATCCCTCTGGAAGAAAAGATGTTAAAATGTAAGTTGGTTTTTTGACAGCTTTTTGAATTGAGTAGGGGGAAAGGAATCATGGGAAGTTATATAAGGCAAGTGATTAATATGTCAAATTTCATCCAAGAAAATACATCTCACACCACACATATTGAAAGTTTTAAAGGAGAATCCATTTAAAATCTTATTTTATTTAAATTTGGTAATCAGTGTAAAAATGTAATGTTCTCAAACAACATCAAAAAAGCAAAAATAGAAAAAGTAATGATTCTTAAAGGCTGTAGAATTTTATTTAACCTGCAAAAAAGCCCCAAATTCTTTACATTGAGGTAAGAACTTTGCAAAACTGTAATATGGCATCCAGGCTCCCAACAGCCTTCTGTGTTTTTTCCAGGGCCTTGTACTTTAACTTGCTGGGTCTGTGGATAATTCTGCTGTGTGCTGTCTTCTCTGGATTAATCATGTACACCTACTTGAAAGACTGTGACCCTTGGACGTCTGGCATCATTTCAGCACCAGACCAGGTAGGGGGTTTTTGGACCTAGTGGAATGAGTGTGCTTCTGGCCATTGTTGGTAAGTCTTAGGTCTTTCTCTTTTTTCTGCCTGAACCTCTAGCTGCTTCCCAGACCCCAAGAACTTAGATTCTTGCCTCTCCTCTTGTGTAATATCACAACACTCCAGGCTCTAATATGTCGAAGTGAGCATTTAAAGAAGAGGACAACTTACCTTGTCCATGAAGACAAGGCCTGAGCCAGGACAGGCTGGAGTGGGTGGGAAGTAGCCTGGAGCCATGACTTTGGTTGTTGCTGCTGCCCTTAGGCTCCTACAGATCTCATCTTAAAAACTGATGAATGGTGATTTAATGTCATACTGAACAAAAGAACTCATATTTCCTCAGTGCCTCTGATCATGTCTTCCCAGCATAGCTTCAACATCACACCAATATACTAAATTACACATGGTTTTGAAAACTTTGTCTACGGAGAATATGCTCCTTCCCCTTCTCTCCTATTCGTACGTGTATTTAACTGTCCTGCTCTGTCTCAGAGGGGCTCCTCTCCCACAAACCTGGCTTCAGAGTAGAGCCGTAATACCAAGATTTCCTAAGACCCATTTTAGGAGTTTGCAGAGTTTAGCAGTTAACATTTACGATAAACAGGCAAGAAAACAGCATACCTTTGAAGACATGAAAAATAATTTTTCCATCTCCTTTTGCTGAAAACCTGCATCCTCACATTTCAGATACTGCTGAGAAAAACACCAATCCTGTTTCTCCCTCGCTCATTTCTTTCCTGTTTGTCTTGTTTTTGTTTGTTTGCCTCCTCAGCTAATGCCGTACTTTGTTATGGAGATATTTGCCACCATGCCAGGATTGCCAGGACTTTTTGTGGCTTGTGCCTTCAGTGGAACGCTGAGGTCAGTAGAGTGATAATATTCTGATGATAATGATGACAATGGCGGCAATGATAACAAGGGTGACAGTGGTAGTCATGAACAGTATTTACTGAGCACTGGCTGTGTGTAGACTGCCCTGCCAAGTGCCTTGTTTTTACTTGCTTGTTGATGGTCACATACCATATGAGACTAGAACCTTACTCATATCATCATCATTTTCAGGGGAGGATACTGAGGTGTAGCAAGATAGAAAACTTACCGATGGTGAGTTAGTAAACTGTAGAGGTAAGATGTAAGCCTAGTGCCTCTTTGATGTAAGCAAGATGTCCCTCTTTGAGATTTTTATGCTCAATACTGCACCTCATCTCATGCCAACTGCCCCCACAATTTCACATCACCTTTACGTAAAGCTGTACACTCTTTTGGTTCTTCTCACTGAACAGCAATATATATATACATATATATAATATCTGTATCTATCTAGTTATCTATAGTCATATAGATTTGACTCTTCATAATGACTTTTTGGCTAATTCAATGACCAACTTATATACAATGGAATATACAATGGCAGTCCCATAAAATTATAATAATGTATTTTTGCTGTACCTCTTCTATGTTGAGATACATTTAGAAGCACAAATCCTTACTATTGTGATACGATTGCCTCTACAGTACTCAATGCAGTAACATGCTGTACAGCCTCAGAACTTGGGAGCTATAAGCTATGCCATATAGCTTAGGTGTGTAATAGACAGGCTGTACCATCTAGGTTTGTGCGAGTACACTTTGTGATGTTCACACAACAATGAAATCACCTAGTGAAGAATTTCTCAGAATATATCCTTGTCACTTAGAGGGGTAGGTATATTCCCACACAGCTATTATTTGCATTCCATTCATCTCATCCTCAATCGCACATCGAAACAGCTAATAACTTCCATCCCCAAAATAAAGACACTGTTCTAAACACAAAATCGTTCATACATTTATTCTCATAAATATTTTAGAAAGCTTGTATTGTGCCAGGCACAGCTGGTGACATTGTAGATACTTCAGAGAACAAGATTGATATAAGCATTGCCCTCATAACAGAGTTTACTTTCTAACAGATTTGGACAACATGTAAGTAAAAAAAAATACTAAATAAGATATTGTCCAATGAAGGAAATAACAGGGTGCTATTACAGGGACAGGTGAGGACTATGGATTCTAATTACAACATGGTCTGAATAGACTCCTGTCTGAATATGGGATGTTTGTATGGGGACGTAAAGGGTGCAGAGAGGCCAGCTATGTAAAGGGCACAGGAGGGGAAGGGCAAACACCAACCTCACAGAGAGACAGACGGTATGGGGTATTTGAAGAACAGAGAGAAGGGTTGGACTCCAAGGCACAGGGATGACAGAAGATGGGCGTGAGTTTGAAGAGCTGGACAGTGATGAGATTATGAGGAGGTTCCCAAGTTCAAAATCCAAGGATGAGACATACCACGCAGATATGTCATAGTTCACATAAAATTAGTAAAGATTACTATTGACATAATAGCAGCTCCATAAGAAGGCTGTCGGTTTAAGGAAAGGGAAAATAGGAGTGAGAACAGAATCGGGAGATGGTACTTGAGGGATAGGGGGAAAAAAATAAAAAGATTTTCACCATCTTGCAGAAACTTTCGAATCTGAAAAATTGACATATGGATACACCTGCCTGCCAAAGCAACCCAGAAAAGGTTCTGCAAACCTGATCCTTCTGGGAAAAATTTAGGTTTCTGCAAACTCTCTCCCAAAGGAGTCAAGGATTAACCCTGATGTTTGAAACTTTCACAAGATGTATTTTGAGACTAAGTTGTTGGGAGCATAGAAGCTCCTTTTATCTGATTATCTTCTTTACTTATTTGACTTTTTAAATTTTTTTTTTAGACAGTCTCAATTTGTCACCCTCCATAGAGTGCAATGGTGTCACAGCTCACAGCAACCTACAACTCTTAAGCGATTTTCTTGTCTCAGACTCCTGAGTAGCTGGGACTACAGGCACCTGCCACAGCGCAGGGCTATTTTTTTGTTGTAATTCTCATTGCTGTTTTAGCTGGCCAGGGCTGGGTTCAAACCCGCCACTCTCAGTATCTGGGGCCAACACCCTACCCACTGAGCCATAGGTGCCACCCTTATTTGACTTTCTTAAAGCTGCAACCTAAAGAGGAGTTTGGCAGGGAACACATAGCAAGCTTTGAATATAAGAAAATGAGAATGGTACCCCAAACATTTCAATTCCCATAAGTGGGTCTGGGTAAGTTTTTACTTACTACATATAACATTTTTGGAAGGCAGAGTTATAGCTTGTCTTCAAAAGGAGGATTAAAAAATACTTTTTAATGAATATGAAAGGAAAACTTAGACATTTCTGGCCATGCTGTGCTCATCAGCTTATTTCCTTTTAAAACCTTTTTGTGGTTATTATTTTGCATCCCTTGCATTTACTACATGATCTATTCTATTAGCTAAAATATTCCTGGTCCATGTAAGAAATTAAATGGGCTATTTCTGCCCCCTGAAAACAAACAAAAAAATGACATAGAGGTGTTCTTTCACCTAAGCATGTTTTAGACTCAGTAAGATTGAACTTTGGTTGGAAAGTAAGAGAAAGCATCTCAAAGCTTTTATGCAGCTTTCATCCTTGAGCACTTTCCAGTCTTACCTCGTGCCCCTTCTTCCTTATGCTCACTGCATTCTAGTAACTCTGGGCGGCTTCAGGTGTTAAATGTAATAGCTCCTTTTCATCCTGAGGCATCTATACATAATTTTCCCTTTATCGTTTTCCCAGTATGCAAGGATCCTTGCAGGACCTGGCTGCCACACCCAGAGGGAAGAATCTTCCTGACTACATCCCAGTTTATATCTCTGTAGGACACAATCTCACAGCACCTTGTTCTCTTTCTTCACAATAATTTCACAACATAAGCCATTGTACAACAGGGTGTTAAGTGTTTGTGTCCAGTTAGAGTGCAAGATCAATATTTTTGTAGTTCACTCTCACATGCCTGGTACACAGAATGAATAAATGGATGTGTGAATAAATTAATCACTAATAAATGGCAAACTGTACTGACTTCTAGGTTTGGAGAGTTCATACTCGCTGTCTCCACCCAGAACTAAACACACATATACACACAGTTCTTATGATATCACCTTGCTAGCTCATTACAACATCTTTTTAAGGGGAATTAGTGGACGTTAAAGCACGAAAGCCTAACTTCTTCACTGCGGCTTCTGGAAGAATAGAAAGAATATTAGCACAGAAGAAACTCTGAAGGATGAGTAGACAGGCCATGTTGTTTCTGAGAGCTCCAGAATATGGAACTAGGTCTGCGTCTCCCTTTCCTAGGCCTGCCTTGTCTGCCTGCCCTGAACAGCAGGGTGGACTGGGGGCACAGTCTTATTGAGCATAGACCATGTTCTTGCTTTTCTCTTCGTATATAGCACGGTGGCTGCCAGCATCAATGCCTTAGCGACAGTGACCTTTGAGGATTTTGTCAAGAACTGTTTCCCCCATCTCTCCGACAAGCTGAGCACCTGGATCAGTAAAGGCTTATGTAGGTATAACTCGTGGACCTTCAATTTCATAGCATGAAATGTACATGTGGTACGTGTCAAAATCCTGCATGAGCTGTTCGGAACACACTTACAGGCACATTGGCATTGGAGGCTATGTGCATTTGCACTGAGATACAGATAGATTCTTATACTTCCAAACATACCAGTAGGGTACCAGAAAAGAATGCCTGGCTAGTTGTTTATCTTACACCAGCCTTATTTCCAGACTCTTTTCTGTTCTAAGCCTATGCTCCACAGACTTGTCACACAGCATCCTTAATCATGCTCTGTGATAATCACAATGTTCTGCTAACTATGGCCATGTTGTCTACAGAAAAGCCAAATTCTTTTCTAAAGAATCCTCCCTGATTACCAAAACTCCCAGTAAACTCACCTCAAAGATTAACCACTCCTTGCCTCATCACAGAGTTGCATATTATGTTTATAATAACAGCAGCACTTATCCTATGGAATTGTAGTTTTACAAAGTTCACTTCTTTTTAAATATAAACAAATTATATACTTATTTACTTATAGAAAATATAAGTGATTTGGGAAAATATATGTGCTTTGTAAATAAAGTGATATATATTTATTTTTATTCCTGCTTTTTTTCCCCTAACATATCATAGTTAGTACTTCTTTTCTGTTATTATATTTATTTTGAAAACACGGTATTTGAAAGATTGTACAATATTCTATCAAATAGCTCATTTGCTTAATTTTATGGTATTGTTATTTTTCTATTTTTCCATTTTTTTTGTAACACTGTGATAAAAGCCCATATACATAAATCTTTTATTGTATCTGTTATTATTTAATTCAGTATAAACTTTTAAAAAAGACAATTATCAGGTCAAGTGATACAAATTCATTTACACTTCTTGATCTGTATGAAGGAATAGAGTTCCAACAAAGTTGAATCAATCAGTGATCATGTGTGACAGCAACAAGTTGTTGCAAATTTCTCTCTGTACATATTAGCATTTTTATAAATGCCCAAATTAGTGAGCAGAATAACATCACCGTTTTGCTTTAACTTAAAATTTTTAATTTATCCTATATCTGAACATTTTTTATATGGTAAGTAACCACCTGTATTTTTTTGTGAATAATCTATTTATGTTCTCTGTTTATTTGTGTTAGGGATATTAGACATTTTATTGTTTTTCTATCTTAAATATTGATTATACTCATCATGTCTTTTTCCTTCAACACCTCTTCTTCCCCATCCCTTTCATTTTTCTTCCTCTTCCTCATCTTTTCACTCCTCTTTACCCTTCTTTTCTTCCTCCTCCTCCTTCTCCTTTTGTTGTCTGATCCCCTGAGTTGATGTAGCACTATAGCGAAAATCCACAGCATTTGCAGTGACTGTGGGCCTTTCTCTCCTTCTCACCTTTATTGTTTAGTTTGTAGGGTGATACTCCCCAGGTCTTTGTGAAACCCTCTCTAATGGATGACGTGGAATAGGTTCCCACTAAATTAGTCTGGGAGAGTCTGAACCCCTTCCACATTTTCATGTTGTTTCCACATGACAGATTTCTTCCAGAATTCTGGAAAGAAAACCCTTGAGGCCAGATTTGAGTTCATTCTTCCTGATCTGAGAGAAAGCATATCCTTGGAAGAGAGGACACCTAAGGGACCAGTGATGGCTCAATGGAGAGGGTGCCTCATTAATATCCCTTTGGACAGAGCTTTCATCAGGGACAGTTCTAAAGCAGAACCTTAAGGAATCCCTCACGGAAATGTATGGTGGTGCATTTTCTTTCTTCCTTTCAGGTCTCTTATTTGGCGTGATGTGTACCTCTATGGCTGTGGCTGCATCCCTCCTTGGGGGTGTTGTACAGGTAATGAAAGAAAAGAGACATTTGACTTCACAGCAGTTTCACAGTAATTGTCTCAAAGTTGCACAATTAAAGTGTGGAGGAACTGGGATACAAACCCACCTCCATCTATTTTCAAGTTATTAACTGTCTCCCTTATGTCTGACTCCCAGTTCCATAAAATATTTCCAGCTTGTATTTGATGCCTTTCTCCCTATTGCTTTCTTCCTTTTATATAGTAAGTATTTTACTCTTAAGGAAGCATATTCATGTCCAATTGGTGACAAATTGAGTCACTAAATTGTTTTCTTCCAGAGACATTTGCATTTCAAGTTCCTTTGCACATGAAGCATGAGGGGCTCCAGAATAGGCAAGGACCAAAGATGGTGGGAAACAACGTTTCTATGAGGTCAAAGTTGTGAGTGATAAACTCATCTACCTGACTTGGTTCAGATGTGTATTCTGTGCCCACTTTCTTGATTGGTCAAGGTATGTGCCACACAGTTCACACAGGTGAGGAGATGCTTGCAGGTGAGAAATGAGCACCTTGACCCATTTCCTAGGAGGGGTATTTATCTCTAGGTTGGTGCACTCATTTCTCTGAACACATCCGACTTTGATGGGTACAGAAAGGCAACTCATTCTCCTATTTGATTTTTGAAACAGCTTTGCTATACTGAATTTAATGAAACAATCTTTTCATTCATATTTTACATGCATGCAAGCCCCACAGGAGACAGGGTTAAGGCTGAGCTTAGTTTTGGGCTCTCCCAAAACCCTCCATACCCATAGCATGTCTTTATGGCTAGTGCTGGGAAGAGGACAGTTTTATGCTCTTTAAGGGAAGGTCCTTTCAATGTTTTAGTTAAGGATTTTACAAAGTGTGGACTGGAGAACCTCACCTGTGACATGCTCCAAGAAAGAAAGTTGGTAAGGCCAAAGGAACTTGGTAGGTGCTGCACACTGCATTCCACTCTCAGAGTTCCCCAGAACACATGAGCATATTGAAGCCTTCAGGAAATCTGACAGTAAAGAAACCTGTTTTACTTGAAATATGTGACTTCAGAACCATAATAGGGTGAGTGGTGGAGGGGAGACTGGAGTTGGAGGTCAAATACAGCAGCAAAGATCTCCTATTTACTAAAGATTTGCAGAGCTCCCTTAGAGAAAGATTCTTTTTAATTTTTTTTAAAATTCGTTTTTTATGTTTTAAATTTTAGATTAATATAAGGGTACATATGATCCAGTTACATTGGTTGCATTTCTTTTTTTTTAAAATAATTTTATTGAATCATAATTGTGTACATTGGTGCAATCATAGGGCACAATGTGCTTCATATACATTCAGAAATATTTTGATCATACTATTACAGATAGCCTTCATGGCATTTTCTTGATCACTATATAAAGACATTGA
>CAUYON010082098.1:0-19582 GCA_963573935.1 Arctocebus calabarensis
ACAAAGATAAAGAAAGATAAGGATGGTCACTACATATTTGTCAAGGGAAACACCCAACATTAAGAGATTTTGATAATTAACATTTATGCATTCTACCAGAATGCTCCTCAATTTATAAAGCAAACTCTGATGGATATAACAACGTGGTATCTTCCTACACTATAACAGGTAGAGATTTTAACATCCCTTTGACAATTTTGGATAGATCCTCCAAGAAGAAACTAAACAAATATTAGACTTAAACCTGACCCTAGAACAAATGGACTTTACAGACCTCTACAGAACATTTCATCCTAATAAAACTGAATACACATTCTTCTCATCAGCCATGGAGCATCCTCCAAAATAGATTATATCCTAGGACACAAGTCTAACTTCAGCAAATTTAAAAGAACAGAAATTATTCCTTATATCTTCTCAGACCACCATGGAATAAAAGTTGAACTCAACAGCAACAGGAATCTTCATATTCAAACAAAGTCATGGAAACTAAATAATAACAGGCTGAATGATAGCTGGGTCAAAGATAAGATTAAGAAGGAAATCACCAAATTTTTGGAACAAAATGACAAGGAAGACACAAATTATCAAAACATGTGGGTTACTGGAAAGGGAGTCCTAAGAGGGAAATTTATAGCATTAGAAGCCTTCATCAAGAAAACAGAAAGAGAGGAAGCCAACAACTTAATGGATCATCTCAAGCAACTACGAAACAAAAGAATCATTCAGAAGATCAATGAAACAAAAAACGTTGGTTTTTTAAAAAGATTAACAAAACTGATAAACCTTTGGCCAACCTAACCAGAAACAGAAAAGTAAAATCTCTAATAATGCCTATCAGAAACTATAAAAGAGAAATAACAACAGACACCTCAGAAATACAAAAAATCCTCAATGACTACTAAAAAAATGTCTATTCTCTCAGAAATATGAAAATCTGAAGGAAATTGACCAATACCTGGAAGCACACCACCTTCCTAAATTCAACCAGAAAGAATTAGAAATCTTGACTAGACCATATCAGGCACTGAAATAGCATTGACAATACTATTTGTATTGTCAAAAAAAAAAGAAAAGTCTGGGACCAGATGGCTTCACATCTGAATTCTATCAAAACTTTCAAGAGGAACTAGTACCGATATTAGTTTTCCAAAGCACAGAGAAAGAAGGAATATGTCCCAACAAATTCTATGAAGCAAATATCACCTGATCCTCAAAGCAGGAAAGGATCCAACAAAGAAAGAAAATTATAGACCAATATCATTAATGAATTTTGATGCAAACAAATAAGATCTTAGCAAACAGGACTCAACAACCCATCAAAAAAATTATACACCATGATCAAGTTGGTTTTATTCCAGGGTTATAGGGTTGGTTCAACATATGTAAATCTATAAATACAATACATCACATAAATAAAATAAAAAACAAAGATCATATGATTCTCTCAATTGATGCAGAAAAAGCCTTTAATAATATCCAGCATCCTTTCACGATCAGAACACTTAAGAAAATAGGCATAGAAGGGACATTTCTTAAACTGATAGAGGCCATCTATAGCAAACCCATAGCCAATATCATATTGAATGGTGTAAAATTGAAAAATTTCCACTCAGATCAGGAACAAGGCAAGGATGCCCGCTGTCTCCACTGCTATTCAACATAGTAATGGAAGTCTTAGCCATCACAATCAGGCAAGAGAAGGCGATCAAGAGTATACAAACAGGGTCAGAGGAAATCAAACTCTCACTCTTCACTGATGATATGATCCTATACCTGGAAAATCCCAGAGACTCAACTTCAAAACTCTTAGAAGTGATCAAGGAATACAGCAGCATCTCCAGGATACAAAATCAATACTTACAAATCAGCTTCTATATATGCCAACAACAGTCAAGCTGAAAATACAGTCAAGGACTCTATTCCGTTCACAGTAGTGCCAAAGAAGATGAAATATATGGAATCTACCTAACAAAGGATGTGAAAGATCTTGATAAAGAGAACTATGAAACTCTGAGAAAAGAAATAGCTGAAGATGTTAATGAATGGAAAAACATACCATGCTCATGGCTGGGAAGAATCAACACTGTTAAAATGTCCATACTACTCAAAGTAATCTACAAATTTAATGCAATCCCTATTAAAACATCACTGTCATACTTTAAAGAACTTGAAAAAATAGTACTTCGTTTTACATGGAATCAGAAAAAAACCTTGATGAGCAAATACATTACTCAGAAATAAGAACAAATCAGGAAGTATCATGCAATCAGACTTCAGGCTATACTATAAATCTATAGTGATCAAAACAGCATGGTACTGGCACAAAAATAGAACGGTAGATTTATGGAACAGAATTGAGAACCAAGAGATGAACCAAGCTACTTATCATCATTTGATCTTCGATAAGCCTATCAAAAATATTCAGTGGGGGAAAGACTCCCTATTTAACAAATGGTGCTGGGTAAACTGGTTGGTGACCTGTAGAAGACTGAAATTAGACCCCCACCTTTCACCATTAAAAAAAATTGTTTCTCACTGGATAAAAAATTTAAACTTAAGACATGAAACTAAAAATACTAGAAGAGAGTGCAGGGAAAATACTTGAAGAAGTTGGCCTGGGAGAGTATTTTATGAGGAGGACCCCCCCACCCCCCCGGGGAATTGAAGCAACACCAAAAATACATTACTGGGACCTGATCAAACTAAAAAACTTTTGCACAGCTAAGAGCACAGGAAGTAAAGCAAACAGACAACCTTCAGAATGGGAGAATATTTTTGCAGGTTACGCTTCTGTCAAAGATCAGATAACTAGAATCTACAGAGAACTCAAACTAATCAATAAGAAAAGAATAAATAGCCCTATTTCTATGTGAGCAAGAGACTTGAAAAGAAACTTCTCTGATGAAGACAGACAGGTGCATGGCCTACAAACACATGAAAAAATGCCCATCATCCTTAATCATCAGAGAAATGGAAATCAAAACCACTTTGAGATATCATCTAACTCTAATAAGATTAGCCCACATCACAAAATTCCAAAACTACAGATGTTAGCATGGATGTGGAGAGAAGAGAACAGTTCTACACCGCTGGTGGGAATGCAAGCTAATACCACCTTTTTGGAAAGAAGTTTGTAGAACACTCAAGGAACTAAAAGTAGACCTACCATTTGATCTTGCAAGTCCTCTACTAGGTATATACCCAGATGATCAAAAATTATTTTATAACAAAGACATTTGTACCAGCATGTTTACTGCAGCCCAATTCATAATTGCCAAGACATGGAAACTGCCCAAGTGCCCATCGACTCATGAATGGATTAACAAATTGTGATATATGTACACCACGGAATACTATGCAGCCACAAAAAGATGGAGACTTCACATCTTTTATGTTTACCTGGAAGGCTCTGGAACATATTATTCTTAGTAAAGTATCTCAAGAATGGAAAAAAAAATATTCAAGGTACTCAGTACTATTATGAAAACAATATATAATCACCTTCACATTTATATGAATGGCAAAACATAACTATAGTCCAGAAAGTAGAAGGGAACAGGAGAGAGGGGAAGGGAGGGGGGACACGGGAGGAGCGAGGTTATTTGGGAGGACCTCACCTAATGTGCATGATGCAATGGTACATTTCAAAACTATTAAGAAATGAGTATAACTGTGATGGATGTGTTACTTAGTTCAATGTAAGCATTTCACATTATAATCCCATAAATGCATCAATGCACAAAGTTATGATTTAATAAATAATAACAAAAAAAGGATAGTATCAAGAATCACTTTTTAGGATTTGATAAAGCAAGGCTAGTATTTACTATCTTTTTAAAATTATTATTATTATTTTTTAGAGATAGAGTCTCACTTTGTCTTCCTCGGTAGAGTGCCATGGCATAACAGCTTACAGCAACCTCCAGCTCTTGGGCTTAGGCAATTCTCTTGCCTCAGCCTCCCAGGTAGCTGGGACCACAGGCACCTGCCACAACGCCCAGCTGTTTTTTTGTTGCAGTTTGGCAGGGGCCGGGTTTGAACTCACCACCCTTGGTATATGGGGCTGGCACCCTACCCACGGAGCCACAGGTGCCACTCTATTCATTTTTTTGAGACAGAGTCTCACTATGTAGTCCTCAGTAGAGTACCGTGGCATCACAGCTCACAGCAACCTCAAACTCCTGGGCTTAAGTGATTCTCTTGCCTTAGCCTCCCAAGTATCTGGGACTACAGGCACCTGTCACAACGCCTAGCTATTTTCTTGTTGCACTTGTCATTGTTGTTTAGCTGGCCCAGGTCGGCCTTGAACCCACCAGCCTTGGCGCCGTAACCACTGTGCTATGCGCACTGAGACTTCTTTCTTTTTTTTTTTTTTGAGGCGGAGTTTCATTCCCATTGCCCTAGGTATAGTGCTGTGGTGTCACAGTTCACAGCAACCTCAGTCACTTGGGGCTCAAGTGATCCTCTTGCCTCAGCTTCCGGAACAGCTGGGGCTAGAGGCGTCTGTCATAATGCCTGGCTAGTTTTTCTATTTTTAGTAGAGATGGGGTCTTGCTCTTACTCAGGCTGGTCTTGAACTCCTGAGCTCAGGGGATTCACTTAATCTCTCACAGTGCTAGGATTACAGGCATGAACCACCATGCCCAGCCATATTTACTCACTTAAACTCTTTTGGCATATAGAAATTCCAGTCTGTTAGGATTAAAAAAAAGGTATCAGGAGATTTAATATATTTCTTATACTTACTGCTAGAAGTTTATCTCCAATCTGAAGTTTGCCATCCTTATGTGCTGCACCGCCTTCAATTATTTTGGTTACATAGATGCTATTATCCCCAGGAATATGCTGATTTCCAACACCGCCAGCAATGCTGAACCCAAGACCTGCTTGGAAAATACTAGTTTTAGATTCTCATTAATAAATGTGATCTTAAGTCTAGATAGAAGTGGTTGAAAACTAGAATGTAATAATTCTATAATGCTAACATTTTTCAAAATAGAAAATAATCTATTAAGTTATCTACTTTTAAAATCTTGAGTATGGGATCACACCTACGGTGCATCTTAGCAGGGTACTGGGGAAACTTATTAAATGTAGAGTATCAATGTCTTTATATAGTGATCAAGAAAATGCCATGAAGGCTGTCTGTAACAGTACGATGAAAACATTTCTGAATGTATATGAATCGTGCCCTATGATTGCACCAATGTACAGAATTGTGATTCAATAAAATTATAAAAAAAAAAAAAAAAACCTAAATTCCCAGAGGGTGAGATCATGCCACATGCCCTAGGGAAAGAAAAGAAAGAATTAGAAAATAAAACCCAAACCTTAATTTTTCCTGTGTAGCATACTCTTTAGTGTTTGTTATATTATACATGTGGTGGTAAATGCTTCATTTTTGCAGTGTTCAATTAAACTAGCAAATTCACACATTTTTAGTTCTTTTTATTTTTACATCAAAAACACAGGGTGTCTATAAAGTTTGTGTGCAATTTAAAATAGTTGCATATGAGCTTTATGGACAGCCTTATATAGTAGGTTGTTGGCCTTTATAACGTGAGAATAACACAGAGCCTGTTAGAGGGTGGGCTTCCCTGAGGCGGGGCCTGTGCCTTCTGCCCTGTTGGGCGCTATTCCTGCCTTCACATGGGAGGTGCTCGCTAAGAGTTGTTGAATGGATGAGTCCACCATGTGAGAGAGTCAAGTTTCAACCTTGACCCCTAGCTGGAGGACCAGAGGATGTCTCTTGTCAGGGTTATGGGGTCGAGGTTCAGACATCAGAGTAGCTGAATTTCTTAGAGCCTCTGTAGCTGTTTCGTTTCTGGATTAGGGGCTGCACTTGGAATGACTGAAGATTCTGACAGGCTACTTTCCCCTGAGAGGAGAGAGGGGTTGGGTGAGGATGGAAATGAGGGAACTGCTAAAACTAGTTCTCCTTGATATGATTAAAGTAGAATGCAGTCACTAATAATATTAATAGCGAAGCTTGATTGCATACTTATTATATCACACTCTTTTAAATGCTTTATTTATGCTAATCTATTTAGCTGTCTCTAAAATTCCATGAGGCAGATGTTATGTTCCTTCTTGACAGCTAGGAAAACAGAGGCACAGAGAGTTAAAATAAATTGTCTAAAATCACAGAGTGAGTTCATAGTAGAGACATGATTGAAATCCAGAAATTGAGCTTTGGAGTTTATTTTCTGATCTACTATGCTAACCTATCTCGCTGCTTAAACAGAGGTTATTTACACACAACTATTTTGTTACACCTAAGTGTTTTTTTTACTTTTTCCTTGAATAGAATAATTGTAAGTAGCTTGGTTGTTGTTTTAAACTAGAAAGGTTCTTGGCTGTTTCTTTCAGTTCTGTAGAGACTACATTTTCTACTCAGCTAGAGTATATTATGAGTTAATTATTTATATAGTTAGTGCTGAAACAGATGTACTTCTTAACTCACTTAGTTTATAAAGAAGTAAAGGCCAGTTGAAATACACTAAGATGAAATTGCATGAAGTCATCAGATTAGAACCTGTCTTCAGGCTTCACGGGGTAGAGACTGTTTAACAGTTATAGGTTAGCCAGTGTTTTTCTGGCAGAGTTACCATAGACCGCGGAAGGAAAACAAGCGCTAAATTCATGAAGAGGGATTTGGAACTTAATAACATCGAGTTGGGTAAATTAGCTTGTCTGCTTGGTGTTATTTGTGTCCTTTTCACATAGGATTCCTTGTCTACCACTTAAAGTTACTTTAATTTGAGAGCTGGTGCTAAAATTTCTTCATGGTAGAAATTACATTAAAAATTTATTTATTTGGAAGCATGTCCTCTTCACCTGCTGTGTTGACCTGGATGGGGGAATGAGAGAAATTAGGAAACCTTCCCTCTCCGTCCCTTTCCCTAAGATTGAATATCTAAGGTTCTTAGTTGTAATGTACGTATTGTACCCAAGATCAGTTAGTGTTTTAGATGGAAGCTTATGCTGACTTCACAGGACCCAACAGGATTTTCCTTGAAATAAAACCTAATATATTGAAGATGCCAGTGTATGTACTAAGAGTGCAGAATAAATGTTAAATCCATAAGTGCCTTAGTGGATTTGATAGTTCTGAAAGCATAGTGTAGTAGAGAATCAGATTTAATCTATGTAAAGCCAGCGGGATTTGGGTGAGGTTAGTGTAAACTCAACAGGCAAACAGGAAAGGTGCTGGCAGATAGAACCCCAGATGTACTGGGTTAAAGCACAAAGTCTCTCTCTCCCAGTGAGCCAGCAGGGGGCCGTATCCATGTTCCATCAGGGAAGGCCTTGTTCCTTCAGATGCAGGCTAAGTGAGAGCCAAAGGAAACAATTTATCATGGTCCAGACAGTGCATACAGTGTGGACCAGCCAGAAAGTCAGGACAGCAAGGGGCAGGCTCAGAAGAGGGAGTAGAGATATTAGTTATGCCAAGGAGTATGTAGGAGAAAGATGCTCACTGTTCCTTCATCTGTTCAGTTAAAAAATATTTATTGACATCTACTCAGTAGCAGGTACCGTTATGGACACGGGGATAAAGTAGAAAAACAAACAGATGAAAATCCTGCCTTTGTGAAACTTACATGCTTGTTGGGCAAAGCAGACAATAACCAAATAAGTAAACTACATGGTAATTAGATCATAAAAATCGCTGTAGAGAGAAACAAAGCAAGAAAGGGGGGATGGGGAGTGCTGGCATACCCAGTTTTAAGTTTGATGGCCACTATATTTAAGTGAAGAGATGACATTTGAGCAAGCTCTTGAAAAAGACTCTGTAAAAAAGAGTTATATTCTTATGCTAAGGAAATTGAGCAAGTGAACTTGTACTCAGTGGTATATTTCAACTGTATTTAGCTTGTGTCAAAATCTTCTGTCTTGCTGTTTTAAAATTTAATTGTAGCAGGAAATAAATATGAGTGTGGGATGGGAAAGAAGAGGATGCCATTTCTGAACATGGGGTATTTGGGAAAAGATAGAAAAAGATAGACCTAAAAGGGATGATAGAGAAATCCCTTCCTCAGTTGCTAGGAGGCAGCTGTGCCAAGGAAAATCAAGAGCCACAGGTATGTGGTAGCCTTTGCTGTCACAGGACCTCAGTCTATCGAGGTTATTTCTGACATCGTCAGTTGACCATAGAATAATAGCTTTTATTTTGACAGCAAAAGATTATTGCATGGTCAGGCTTTCATAAACACTCCTCCAGGATTTATGACTGGGAAGCTTAAATCTAATTCTTTGTCCTATAGCACTGGTGTTTTATGCTTGTCTGTCTCTTGCAGCTTTGTAGGACGCCAACCTCAGAGAGGCAGACGGGATGGCTAGCTCAGCCCGGGAGCATCTGCTTTTTGTGCGGCGTCGAAATCCCCAGATGCGGTACACACTGAGCCCCGAGAACCTCCAGAGCCTGGCCGCCCAGAGCTCCATGCCGGAGAACATGGCCCTGCAGCGAGCCAACAGCGACACGGACCTCGTGACTTCCGAGAGCCGCTCCAGCTTAACTGCCAGCATGTATGAGTACACACTGGGGCAAGCCCAGAACCTCATTATCTTCTGGGATATTAAGGAAGAGGTGGATCCCAGTGACTGGATTGGACTTTATCACATAGGTGAGTCAATGAAATGGGCTTGCTTGTGACCCGGAACATACGTCTTTACTCTCAAATAATACCATTCTGTGTTTTCATCTGGAAAAAATTCACACACACAAATACACACAGCAGATTTTATGAATTTTCTTTCTTTTGGAGAAGGAAGAGAATCCAATAATACCCTTCCTTATGTGAATTTCATGGTTACATTGCTACTTAAAGAAATGCCAGAATCTGCAGAAGGTATAGTGTTTTCATTTTAAATCATCATAGTACCCTTGGTCAATAGTCCCATTTTGGAAAGTGTCTATTAACATTTACTTACATTTTGAAGCTTATGCAAGGAATATCTAGATTTAGGTAACTGATAGGGAAAATATGTTCTGTGTTTTTCTGAAGTCTGAATTTCATTAAGAACAACTTGCTATCTAAGGTATCTTTTTATTTCAAAATTCCATGAATGTGTCCACAATCCGTTAGGGAAAGAAAGTGTCATGTTCTCCAGACAAATGACTTAGAAATAGTAGCTGTTTGTTTTAATGAAAACAATCCCAGCTCTGTCCAGCTAATTTACACGTTATCCATAGGTGAGTGAATGGTGAATAAAGCATTCCAGGAAGTATAGTCTGCTTTATTTGAAAGCAAAAATCAAAACCCACCAACTAAACATATATAACTCCAACCCAATATTGAAATCTAACATTCCCCAAAGTAGTAGAAATTCATTACTGAATAAGGAAATTCCTTTCAGAATTTAACATCAAATACTTTACTAGGAAGACATTGTTCCTTTTTCAATGTAAATTGTAAGCCAAGCATCATTTTTTAAAAATGAATAAATTAGGGGGGAAAAACCCTATCTGTATATGGCAGTGCTTTTTAGCCTAAGGTGTTTTTGTCCACTAGGGGACATTTGGTAATGTGTGCAGACATTTTGGGTATCACAATGGGTGGTGAAGGGGGAATGCAAGGCTGGGGTGCTGGCAAACATCCTGCAACATGCAGGAAAGCCTTCCACAGCAAAAGATTATCTGGCCCCAAATGTCAGTAGTTCTACTGTTGAGAAACCCTAGTTTAAGGCAAAGTAACATCCATCCTGAAATTTTGTTAAAATGTTAAATCCACTGAAATTTATTTTTCTTCCAGATAGAGAATTTTATGTTGAGTAAAATTAAAAAAAAAATTGGCATTTACTTATATGACTCTTAGTGATATATCATGCTGGATAATGAATCATATTTTAAATGGTAAAAAATTTAATAAATTATTGTTTCTCTTTCTCCTCTATGGCAACAAAAAGTCTTTATAATTTAGCATTTCCCCCAGGTGTGTTTAAGCATCTTTTTAAACTGAGGAAGATATTTGATTTGAAAATTTTATTTGTATTATGTTCATAAATCTTACAGTTTTGATGGGACTTTAGAGGGAACCCTTTAGTTTTTATGTAATTTCATCCTTTTGGACTTCATATAACTATTCTCTTTTTACTTTTTTGTAATAGTTTTTCCTCTTTCTTATTTTAGATTTTACATATATAATCTAAACTTCAAATCTTAATTATAAGACTACAAATAGTAGATTGCATTTTTAAAAAATGCTTTACGTGTTATTTCTTGAGGGAATTATTTTACTTTTTCCTTCAAGGTAATTCCTTTAATGTGTGAATAACTTTGTCTGTAAGATGCTAGAATAATTTAAGACATTAACTCATATTACTTCATACTTTTCTTTTCTTACTTTTTTTTTTACTTCATACTCTTTTCCTACCTTCCTTTCTGTTCCCCCCTCCATTTGTTTATTTCTCTGTCTAAATTTAATCGAGAAGGAATTAAGGAATTCAAACCACAATTCATCCTATCTCCAAATGACCAAAGGCACAAAATCTTAGTGTTCTTATGTTTTACTTTGGGGATGAAGAAGGACAGGTCAGATTTCTAAGTGGAATTAACTCAAGGATATAACTAGATAAGCAGAATTAGGAAATAAATACCTTTGAAAAAGTGTTAACTTTTCTTTAGTTTATTTTAAGAAGAAGCTTTTAAATCTTTCTCACGTAAATTATCATTGTATCTTTGTTCCCTTTTTAAAAACATAGTGTTTTTATCCCCCCTTTGGCTTTCAAGATTTTCTCTTTATCTTGGTTTTTAGCAGTTTGTCCATTCCTTGAACCTTATAAATTAATGTTTTTAGTGAATTTTGGATAAATTTTGGCCATATGTATTCAAAAAATTTTCCTCATTATTTTTACTTTCTCCTTCTTTTTCTGAGACTCCAGTTATACATATGTTAGATCATTTCATGTTATTGTACAAGGTTCAGAGGTAGTAGTTCATTTTCCTTCAATCTGTTTTCTCTTTGTCATTTAAATGTGATAATTTATATATCCTAGATTAAGGTTGGGAGGTAAGAGATCTCAATTCAAGTTTTCACTAACTTTTTCCTTTTTTGTTTTCATTCAGTCGTCAGTCTCACCTAATGTATTTTAAAATTTAAATGATTTGATTTTTTATTTCTTTCTCTTTATGTAGTTTTGATTTCTCTTATGAGATTCCCTGTGTGTTAACTCATTCAGATCATATTTTTGTTCGAGTCTTTGCATTCCATCTTCTAATTTTGACATCTGGCCATTCAGAGCCAATTTTTGTTTAGTGCTTTTTTATTCCTTGTCCATCAGTCTCGTTTTTCTATTTCATTTTTGCTTATCTAACAATTTTTGATTTTATACTTGGACATTGAGGATTCTATGTTGCTGTAATTCTGAGTTCTAGGGAATAATAGTATTACCTTTTTTTCTGGTAGGCAGATCTGTTTCCTCCAACTTGTGTAGGTTTGATTTACATTTTGCTTGGTGGATCTGTGGGAAGCCCAGTGTATTTCTAACTTGGTGGAATTCAACTTCCAAGTTTGGTCTCACCTATGGATTGTGTTAGGTTTTAGCTTGGGGCTTTGTTAAAGTGGGACTCTGTACTTATTTTTAAGTAGAAGCATTTCTGATGTCTTAGCAGGATGTTAGCTGTGTCTCTTTCCCTCTCACCAGGCTGCAGCTCCAGTGCTCACCAACACTGTTTATCCTCTGCTCGCGGTGGGTCGTGACCCCTTTGTAACAATGGAAATACATCCTGCATATCAGATATTTACATTACGATTCATAACAGTAGCAAAATTACAGTTATGAAGTAGCAACGAAAATAATTTTATGGTTGGGAGTCACCACAACATGAGGAACTGTATTAAAGGGTCGTGACATTAGGAAGGTTGAGAACCAACTGCTCTAGCGACTCTGCTGCTTTCTCAGCCTTGTAGAGGCTGTTCTTTACAAAGCCTTTTCCTGAACATGTGAAGCCTAGCTTAGCCAAAGATTTGTAGGGGATCCCCCTTACAGACTTCTTGCCCTCACTCCTCCATAGCTCTTTCCTTTCCAGTGCTGTGGCCTGGAGATCCTGGTCCACTTCAATGACACAAACTCTGATCTTGGCCTCCACAGCTCAGCAGAACTGCAACAGACTCTAGCTAGCTTCCTGTGCTGCAGTCGGGAAATTGTTCTCTGGCTGACAGCTGAGCGGTCATGGAGTCACTTCATAAATTTCTTTCTTCACTGGGATTATAGTTACATATGACTTGTTATGCAATGTCCCAAAACCATTTCTTCCTCACTTTTGTAGTCATTTTCATTAAGAATACTAGCCTGCTGATAATTACTTTATATGACCTGAAGCAGAAGTTCTTCCCATACCTAGATTTAGGGTGGGAGGTAAGAGGTGTCTCTTAATTTTCTAGCCATTTCCAGATAACTCTGAATAATAAAGTTGATTGTTTGAGTCCCATGTATTTGCCAGTTAGATCCTTAGCAGGAAACAGGTGAGAACTGGCATGCCAGACCTCCCACGGGGCTGGGACTAAACAGAGACTTACATTTTGAATGAAGGTAAACTGAGGTACTAGGGTGTTCTCAGTCATGCTGTTGGTATTGGCGGATCTCCCACAGTGAATGCTTTTAAAAGGCACAGATCTCGGGTCTGGAATGTTAAATATGGCTTATTTCTAAAGTTGCAGACCTGCAGCTGTGTTTAAAAGAAAGATTTTCTGTATCTGGGCCCTCGAACTGAGTAAACAGAAGCCTGGCTTAAGGAGAGACTTCCATTTCTCTTCTGGGGCTAGATTGGCTCTTTGATCTCTAGACTGGAGTGGGAACTGCCCTTCCGCAGGGACTTTTGCTGACCCACATGCATGGGACCGTGTGGGATGGCCACTTCCTGAACCCTGATGGGGTCTGGGCTGTGGGCAGTGAGTCCATGATCTCAAGGCATGTGGGGTCTCCCCAGGTTTAGGAAAGGCCTAAATGTTTGTGGCATATCCACCCAGTGATTAGTTTAGGAGTGAACCATGTGATTTAATTCTGGCCAAAGAGATCTAAGGGGAACACTTTGGGGGAATTTCACTGACCAGTGAAAAGCCAGCATTTCATGAAGACAAGGTCGTTTAAACTTCTCCTTCACTTGTACTTGGGACTCTGGTGAGAAGATTGATATCTTGGCTACTGCGTGCCTGTAGCAAGCATGAGACATCAACCTAGGGGACAGCAGTGAAGGTCGGCAGAGCAGAGAGACAAGAAGAGCTCAGACTGGCTCCAGAGTCCATGGTACATGTGAAAAGTAAAGTCTTTTCTTTACTCAAGTCACCATTAATATAAGGCTTCTTATAAGGTCATTATTTCTGAGCACAGATGAGAAAGGGAAGAGGGGGCTTCTGCTGCTTTTAATGGCAGGATGAAGACTGAGCAGGCTTCTTCCGTGGCTGCCACTTCACGCAGAGCGCTTAGGACTGGTTTAATGTAGGCTGAACCCACTAGATTGCTTTTAAAAGAAGTAACGAAAATGTGACATAGAAAATTTGAAAACTGTAACTCTAAGTCACTTGTGGAACTTTGAGAAGTTTAACAGGGCCAATAAAGCGATGGGAAGAATCTTTCACAGAAGTCGTCAGCAACTTGAACATAGGAAAAACATATATATTTTTTGTCACTATTAAATGAAAGCAGGCAAGATGGTATATTCAGAGACAAATTGAAAGAAAAGAAGAAACACCAGCCTAGGATGGGAAGGAATTTTGGGGGGGGTTCCAAATTAAGTCGTGAATTGAAGTGACTAAGCAGGAATAGACATAATCAGTTCTCTCTAGGGCTCTGTAAAGAGAGGTGCCAAGAGTCTAGGTTTTATAATAATAGCATGTATGTCAGAAATAGCTTCGATTTCTATACCTCTTGGTAGGAAGCAGCCTCTCCCCTTTAGTTGTGTCCTGAGAAGCCAGACTGTTTCCTAGCAACTTCTGGTATTATTTATGGAGCGGAGAGACAGTCTCTATAGAAATAAGTCCCCAAGGAGAAGGGATTTAGTGGAACGTCCAGCTGACGCGGGGTGGCTTCTTGGCACACTCTGAGTTTTGATTGTTTCTCTTGGCTTACATTTTCTTCCCCTCCAGAAGTGTGAGTTTTGTATGTGTTTGGCTCACTGTGAGCGATGTTTTGAACTGTATACCTCATTCCAGATGACTTTTAGCACTGCTAATCTGGAGGGAAAATATATCCACTAGGATTGGAAAAACAAATTTTTCTTTCGGCGTTTTAGGCAATAAATAGGTCCTTCTGGAAATACAAAGAAAAAAGTTGAAAATATCAAAGCACCATTTAAGAAGACTTTGAGCGTGAACACAGTTCTCAGAGCATATGCTAATTATATTTCCTCCCTCCAGAAAACGTTATACATATACATATTCTGAGATTTCTAGAGATGATCACAAGATCACAATGTAGCTGTAGCCCACAATCTCCAAATTACAATTAATGGTTTGCAGATGGTTTTCAGAAATCACTAGGTTTATGATTTATTGTTGGTCTCCAGAATTAGAATCGACTGCTCACAGATTTAACAGTGATTTTCATTGCCCCCTCCTTAGTGCACCACATAAAAAGAATCAAATGCTTATCTTGTGCAAAATCACTTAGGACATCCAACATAAACAGCCCTCCATGAAAAATCAAATAGAAACAGTTTAAAGAGGAGACAGAGCATATTACATTTGTCTCAGGCTCACTATCTTATTCCCCTTAACCTTTGGACTTGGGCTTATTTTTCTGGTTATTCAAAAGAAAAACAAACACTTCAAGAGGCTCAGTTTGCCACATCTCATTTGTAGGCCACTTCAGGTACCTGACATAACTAGAGAATTGTGCTTTATGAAGATTTAAAAGTACATACTGTGCTGTACACCAGTGCTGTTCAAAGTGTTTTTCTGCAGAATGTTTGCTACTGATCTGTGCCTGGGAAAGGTGCTTTCTGCAGAATGTAAATCAACGTACTGCTTCATTCATTAAGAAAAATCTTACTCTGATTTCTGGCTCCAGCTTTTTATGTTGTCATGGATCAGTGACAGAAAATTTATGTGTTTATCTACACCACACTTTAAGTATGCCTCTCAGTGTCCATACACAGATTTTATCTTCAAAAAGGAATTAAAAACATGATGGAACAACTATATTTTGACTATTGGTCTTTAAAATGTGTCATGGCTAATTAATATGACTTTTTTTTTCTATTTCTGTGTATTTGGATCACAAAATAAAGTAAGATTGTAATAGTGAGCCAAGGAGTTGTGGTCATGTAATTTAGAGCTTAGAGATTCAGAAGTTTAAGCTGATGTTTTATAAATAAGTAACTGAGGTCTAGAATAGTGATACCTTACTGCTTGTTGGGGATAAAGTCAAGGCTGGAACTTGTGTCCTATGCACTAGTCTTTTTTTTCTTTTCCTATGCTTAGAATTATAACTGTGCTTACCAATCTTTAATTACTTACTTACCACTTTCTTAATTTTTTTATAAAGTTGGATTATTAGCTGTACTATTAATATTTTTCTTTAAATCATCTGATTAACAAAGGACCTGAATAGACATTTCAGAAAAGTGGAAAGACAAATGACCAACAGGTATATGAAAAAAATGCCCAGCATCACTAATCATCAGAGAAATACAAATCAAAACCAGGGTGAGGTATCACCTCACACCTGTTAGAATGGTTGTTTAAGAAGACAAAAGACAAGTGTTGGTAAGGATTTGGAGAAAAGGGAACCGTTGTTTGTTGTTGGTGAGAAAGTAAATTAGTACAGCCATGAAGATAAATGGTACAGGGCTACCTTGGAGTAATTGAAGTTTTGGTTTCAGACCACCACAATAAAGCAAAATGTGGCAATAAAATGAGTCACATGATTTTTTTTGTTGTTTTCTAGTGCTTAAGTTATGTTTCTATTATGTTGTAATCTATTAAATATATAATAGCATTATTTCTAGAAAAATTACTGTGCATACCTTAAAAATGCTTTATTGTTAAAAATGCTAATGATCATCTGAGCCTCCAAGGAGTTTTCATCTTTTTGCTGTGGAGGGTCTTGTGTGATGTTGGTCTGCTGGCTGGTGAGCATAGTGACTGGAGGTTAGCGTGGCTGTGTGGCAATTTCTTAAGATGACAGTGAAGTTTGCTCCATCAACAGACCCTTCCTTTCATGAAAGGTTTTTCTGCAGCATGGGATGCTGTTTGGTAGCATTTCACCCATAATAAAACTTTTTTCAGAATTGGAGTCAATCATCTCAAACCCTGTTGCTGAAGATTTAAAAGTACATACTGTGCTGTACACCAGTGCTGCTCAAAGTGTTTTTCTGCAGAATGTTTGCTACTGATCTGTGACTGGGAAAGGTGGTTTAGAAAAAAATGTATGGAGTATTCTATCTCTTTTGTTGTCATTTCGACAACATTCATGGTATCTTCACCAGTAGTTTCTATCTCAAGAAACTACTTTCTTTGCTCTTCCATAAGAAGTAACTTCTTATTTGTTCAGATTTTATCATGTGATTGGAGCCATTCAGTTACATTTCAGGCTCCACTTCTGATTCTAGTTCTCTTGCATTACCACCACATCTGCAGTTCCTTCCTCTGAACCCTTCCTTGAACCCTTCAAAGTCATCCATGAGAGTTGGAATCAATTTCTTCCAAACCCCTGTTAATGGTGATATTTTAATGTCTCATGAATCACAAGTGTTCCTAATGGCATCTAAAATGATGAATCTTTTCCAGAAGATTTTCAATTTACTTTGCATGGACCCATCAGAGAAATCACTATCTATGGCAGCTATAGCCTTACAACATGTATTTTGTAAATAATCAAACTGGAAAGTTGAAAATACTCCTTGATAAGTGGGCTACAGAATGGATGTTGTGTGAGCAGGCATGAAGGCACCATCAATCTCCTTGTACATCTTCATCAAAACTCTTGGGTCACCAAGTACCTTGTCCATGGCAGTAATATTTTGAAAGGAATCTTTTTCTGAGCAGTAGGTTTCAACAATGGGCTTAAAATATTCAGTAAACTGTGCTATAAACAGATGTGCTGTCATCTAAGCCTTGTTGTTATATTTATAGAGCATAGGCGATGTAAATTTAGTATATTCTTAAGGGTCCTGGGGTGGCGCCTGTGGCTCAAAGGAGTAGGGCGCCAGCCCTATATACCAGAGGTGGTGGATTCAAACCAGGCCCCAGCCAAAAGCTGCAAATAAAAAAAAAAATTCTTAAGGGTCCTGGGGTTTTTGGAATGGTAAATGAGCTTTGGTTTCAATTCACAGTCACTAGCTGCCTTAGCCCCTCATAAGAGAGTCAGCCTGTCCTTTGAAGCTTCCTCTGAAGCTAGGCACTGACTTCTTCTCTGGCTATGAAAGTCCTAGGTGGTGTCTTCTGCCAATATAAAGCTATGAAATCTACATTGAAAATCTGTCCTTCAGTGTCACCACCTTCATCAGCGATCTTAGCTAGAGCTTCTGGATAACTTCCTGCAGCTTCTACATTAGTACTTGCTGATTTACTGTGCACTTTTATGCTATAGAGATAGATTCTTTTCTTAAACCACATGAATCACCTCTGCTAGCCTTCAACTTTTCTTCTGCAGCTTTCTTACCTCCCTTAGCCTTCACAGAATTGAAGAAGATTAAGGCCATGCTCTGGTGTAGGCTTTGGCATAAGGGATTGTTGTGTATGGCTGTTTTGATCCTCTGTTCAGATCACTAAAACTTTCTTTATATCAGCAATATGACTGTTTTGCTTCCTTTCACTTGACCACTTAGAGACTGTAGGATTATTAATTGGCCTAATTTCAATATTGTTGTGTCTCAGGGATTTGGAAGGCTGAGGAAGGGGAGGATGACAAAGAATTGGTGCGTCAGTGGAGCAGTCAGCAAACAGAGCAACATTTATTAATTAAGTTCTCTGTCTTACATGAGCAGGGGTAATGGTGCCTCAAACAATTTCATCAAAATGACATAAAATATTTGTTGATCATAGATCAGCATAATAGGCATAATAATAATGAAAAAGCTTGAAATATAGCAAGATATACCAAAATAGAAATAGTACAAGCTTTTGGAAAAATGGCACCAACAACCTTGCTCAATGTAGAGTTGCCACAAAACTTCAATTTGCAAAGAATACAATGTTTGTAAAGCACAATAAAACAAAGCACAATAAAATGACATGTGCCTATATGTTAGCTCCCCAAAATATTAAAAATAGAAGTATTAGGCCAAGTGTGGTGGCTCATGCCTGTAATCACAGTGCTCTGGGAGGCTGAGGCAGGTGGATTGCTTGAGTTCCCGAATTCAAGACCATCCTGAGCAAGAGACCTTGTCTCTACTAAAAATAGGACAACTAACTGGCATAGTGGTATATGACTATGGTTGCAGCTACTCAGGAGGCTGAGGCAAGAGGATTGGTTGAACACAGGGGTTTGGGGTCACTGTCAGCTATGATGACAACACCACACTCTACCTAGGGTGACAGAGTAAGAGAGTTGGTCTCAAAAATAAATAAATAAACAACAACAGAGAAGTAATCTCACTTTTGGAGATACACACACACACACACACACATATATATCTCCAAAGGAAATGAAATCAGTATGCTGAAGAGATATCTACCCTTCTATGTGTGTGTGGCAGTGTTATTCACCATAACCAAGATTAGGAGTTTACCTAAATGTCCACTGATGGATGAATGGATAAAGAAAATGAGGCATATATACACAATGGAATGTTATTTATCCATAGAAAAGAAGGAAATCCTTTCATTTGTGACAGTCTAGATGAATCTGGAGGACATTATTTTAAGTAAAATAACCCAATTGATTAAAACAAACTAGCTATCTAGCCTGACCATGTTCTAATAATAGTGTTAGAGAAAGGTTTACAGTGTTAGGTATGTTTCTTTCCAACGTGCACTGTTAAGAAATATCTTTTGCTGCCTAGAGTTAAATAAAGTATCTCAAGAATGGAAAAATAAGCGTCCCATATACTCAATACTAATTTGAAACTAGTAAATAAACAAGTACAGGCCCACATGAGAGGAAAAACACAATTAAATTCAAGAAGGGGGGAGGCAGGGGAGAAGGGGCTCAGTAAGCTCTCACTTGACATGTGTAATGTAGGAGTATACGGCACACCTCCTGGGGAGGGACTCAAATACAACTTGGACTTTTCCTAACAAACTCAAATAAGGTAGCCTAATCGTATATACCCTTATATCAATCCGAAATTAAAAACAAACAAACTAACTAACTTTTGCATCTGAACTACCCAGGACCCTCTCAGGACCATTACAAGCACTTTGAGAAGGTCTGGAGTTATCCGTGGCTGAGAGCACAGGCACCACAGTCGGACACATTAATAAATTCACTGAATGGTGAACTGGATGGTCTTGGGCAAATTATTTAATCTTTTTTTTTTTTTTTTTTTGAGACAGAGCCTCAAGCTGTCACCCTGGATAGAGTGCTGTGGCATCACACCTCACAGCAACCTCCAATTCCTGGGCTCAAGTGAGTCTTATGCCTCCGCCTCCCAAGTAGCTGGGACTACAGGCGCTTGCCACAATGCCTGGCCATTTTT
>CAUYON010082100.1:0-31539 GCA_963573935.1 Arctocebus calabarensis
CCTCTGCCTTCCAAGTAGCTGGGATTACAGGCACCCGCCACAACGCCCGGCCATTTTTTGGTTGCAGCCATCATTGTTGTTTGGTGGGCCTGGGCTGGATTTGAACCCACCAGCTCAGGTGTACGTGGCTGGCGCCTTAGCCCTTTGAGCCACAGGCGCCGAGCCTATAACAAAGAGTCTTAACTAAATAACCCCAGGAAATATTCATAGACAGGTGCCCTGAAAATCTCCACTGCCTAGCTCCCTGGTTCTGGGCCATAAAGGTTAAAAGTATGGGCTCTGAGCCCAATAGCCCGAGTTCACAATCCAGCTCCCTCACCCACTATCTGCAAGATCTCAGGCAAGAGACCTCCCTTTACTGAGCCTTAGTTTCCTCATCTGTAAAGGGGCCACAGGAGGATTCAATGAAGCAAAAGAAGGGCTTGGGCAAGTGCTTGGCTCTTGGGGAGTCCTTCAAATATCGAGGGAGTGGCTGCCCTGGGATGCACCCTACTGAGCCAGACCCTGATAACTCTTATCCCCTTAACTCACCTGGCTTCTGCCCGGGTTACTGTGTACTCAAACCAGAGTACGTTGGGAATGAGGCTCGTGTCTCGAATTAGGAAGAACTCTGAGATAGGCCTAGAGAGAGAGACACCCAGAAAGCCAGGGCTACATCAGGGCACCAGCCTGTCACCAAGCCAGTCTTCCCTGGCCAGAGACCCCGGAGCCACTGAGAGGCCCAGCTGTGTCACCTGTATCACCTCAGACAGAGACACTGTCCCATGGCACACACAGCCCACAAGACTCAGGCTGCTTTATAAGTCCCTGAGAACCTAGGTAAGGACATAGGATGGCATTCCGGCATCTGGGCCTGAAGAACCCCAGGCAGCAAACCCCTTGGGGAGGTGAAAGCCAGGCAAGAGGGGCCCAGACACCTCCCAGAGAGACTGGGCTTGGCTCAGGACCCCTGGCTCTTCCCATTGGTGGCCATGGTAGGAGGATGCCGGAGCCACAGTGCCAGAGAAGGTGGGAGGGGCCGGGCCATTACCAGGCTGCTATCCTGGGGAACAGCGGAGTGAGGACCTCCTGGGTGAAGATGAACCAGGCGACAGCCATGAAGCTTCCAGTGATGCCTCCATAGAGCACCTGGCTCCAGGTGTGGTAGAGCAGGTAGACCCTGGGCCAAGACCAGAAGGGAAATTTGTGAAAGCCAGCCAGAGACAGGCCTGCAAAATCCCCGGTGCCCAAGTGCCAAGTTCCCAGACCTGTGCACACACTTAAGGAGACACGCCAACAGGACACAGACTTCCAGGAACATAGCCTCAGATCTACTTCTAGAACGAGGCAGGGCAATGGACCCTAACTGCAGCTCTCTTATCTCTAGAAGAGAACGGATGGCTTGACTGGGATTTACCTCCCACCGTCTAGCCCTTGAACTCTGACTCTTGTCTGTAGTGGGCTCTTCCAGAACGCTGGGAGCAGATGACTGATACCTGGAGGTATCCTCAGAATCTTGTGTATCAGCCAGGACAGGGCTGGAAGGGGCAGCTGGGACCCCATCCCCACCCTGACTTACAGGCTCTGGCACTGGGGTCCACATGGGGTCCAACAGGGACCAAGAATCTGGCAGGACCCCAAGGGACAGGGTGCAAGGTGGGGGCTCTCCCTCCCTCATACCTGCTGTAGGAGACTAGAAAGGCCACGGTGAGGAGCCCCAGGGAGAGCAGGTGCCTCCACAGCAAGTCCAGGAACCTGGCGTTGTTGGTTTGGTGCATTCTGGGAAAACAGCCCCGCCAGGTGGACTCAGCCCACAGCCTGGAGCCCAGCCTCCCAGACAGTCCTGGGTCCCATTCAAATGCTCCTGGCTGCCTCTGCCTTGACTGCAGCTCTTCCCACCAGAAGGGCATCTGAAAGGCTAGCAATGAATTCCTGGCAGCACCTAGCCTGGGCAAGTTAAGGGCCACCCCAGCAGGGCAGAAGCTCACCTTAAATAGAGGAAAAGGAAGGAATAGATGGAGAAGAACCACATAAACTGGGAATGGCTGGAAGGCATCCCGTACTTGGTGCCCACTGCTATGTGGGGGCCTGGAGAGAGAGAGAAAAAACACCAGGGCATTACTGGAGGGTGACATCCTGCTGTAATGTCACCCTCAGGCCCTCTCAGCCTGGGCCCTACCTCCACAGGGCCGTGGCTCCTGGATGATGTTTTTGATCAGCCAGTTGACCCCCTCGTTCAGTGCCAGGCCCCCCAGGAATGAGATCTGCTGGGGAAGACATACAGTCAGCTGGGCCTCTGTGTACCCGATGGTCAGCTCTGGGTCCCAAGGATGGTGGCTTCTGACGGAACGTCCCAGCCCAGCCCAACTAGGGAACAACTTGGAACCAGCCAGGAAGCTACATGCACCTCAAGACAGGTGGAGGCAAGGGAAGGCCAAGCACCTGGGATGAGGGGGGTACTGGGGGGGGAAGTGGGGACAGACTCACCGTGTGTAGCTCCCGCTTAAATATGATGAGGGTCACAAAACCAACAATGACAAATACAGGGCTAAGGCTCAGGTAGGCAAGAAGGTGGCCAGAGAGATCACCTGGGGGAGAAAGGAACAGAATGAGAGCCAGGCACAGCATCAGAAGAGGGATAGCACTCTGCAAGTAGGGGCCAAACCCTAGCAAACCAAGCAGGAACTGAGCCAGAAAGGAAATTCTAGCAAGGCCTGGCACACAGGGCCAGTGGACACTTCAGTTTACCATCTGAGCATGCCAATTTAGTTACGGGCATATCATGGCCCTGTCTATTACTCAGCTCCAAAGGTCATACGTCATATGTTTGAAGCAGCTGCCTTTCACATCCCCATTCTACAGATGGAGAAACTGAGTCCCAAAGGGAATGTGACTTGCCCAAAGTCACAAAACCAGGAAGAGGTGGGACCTAAACTAAAATCCCAGTTTCTGGCCTGGTCCAGACACTATACCCATCATCCTTGCCAAAGCAGGAAGTGAACCTGGCTTGGTCTGACTCCAGAAGCCCTGTCCAGGGAGGCAGCCCACAGGTATATGACAGTCTCTGCAGTGCCCTGATGTGCTAGGCCATCCCTGCTGAGCCCTGAGCCCCCATGAAAGTCTGATATTCTCTGGATAACACACAGATTTGAGCCCATACTAGGGACTGGTCCCATAGGGCCACCCACTGCAGTAGCAGCTTGTTGCTGCTTCTCCACTGGCAAGAAATTGGCTACCTATTGACTACTTACTTTTTTTTTTTTTGAGACAGTCTCAAGCTGTCACCCTCGGTAGAGTGCTGTGGCATCACAGCTCACAGCAACCTCCAACTCTTGGACTCAAGCAATTCTCTTGCTTCAGCCTCCCAAGAAGCTGAGACTACAGGCACCAGCCACAATGCCGGCTTTTTTTTTTTTTTTCAGTTGTCATTGTTGTTTTAGCTGGCCTGGGGCCAGGTTCGAACCCACCAGCCTCGGTGTATGTAACCAATGCCCTACCCATTGAGCTATGGGCACTGCCTTGATTACTTACTTTTATTTATTTATTATTTATTTAATTTTTGTTGTTTTTTTCTTTTTTACTTTTATTTATTTATTTATTTTTATTTTTGAGACAGAGCCTCAAGCTGTCACCCTGGGTAGAGTGCCGTGGCATCTACAGCTCACAGCAACCTCCAATTCCTGGGCTCAAGCGAGTCTCCTGCCTCCGCCTCCCAAGTAGCTGGAACTACAGGCGCCCGCCACAATGCCCAGCCATTTTTTGTTTGCAGCCATCATTGTTGTTTGGCGGGTCTGGGCTGGATTCGAACCCGCCAGCTTAGGTGTACATGGCTGGTGCTTAGCCCATTGAGCCACAGGCGCTGAGCCTGACTACTTACTTTCTACACTCCTAACTCTTTTTTTTTTTGGCCAGGACTGGGTTTGAATCCGCCACCTCTGGCGTATGGGGCCAGAACCCTACTCCGTTGAGCCACAGGTGTCGCCCCTAACTCTTAATAGGCTTGGGATGGAAGCATTGTGAGGACCACTGGCCCCTTTAAGAGACGGAGACACTAAAGATACAGAAGAGAGCCACTGAGTCTGAGGCTACCCTCACTATCTGAGACAAAGCAGTCATGTGACCAATCTGGGGTCTTAGGGCATGGTTCAGTTCTCATGCCAGCTCTTGTGGGCTGTGTAAACTTAGACAGGACTTTACCCCTGACCCTCACCTCTCACAGGGATATTAGTGCCTAGCTTGTCCAGCCATGTGAGACTAAATGAGAGAGGGCCTGGGAGAACCCAGCTTGGTCCCTGGCACCCAGGACACTGCCACATTGGGGCTGAGAACCCAGTGTTGTAAGTGGCTCATGCCACTAGCCTGGGTTCACACAAGGCAGGGAAGGTGCACACAGGGCTGAGCCAGGGTTCTAGGCTTGATGAGATGGGCATACACATGCCTGGCCTCACACCTCCCCAGGAGCAGGCTGACTTGGAATCAACCTGGGAAAATAGGGCAGCTCAGTTAAGTTAAGCACCTGGGTTCAAGTGCTGGTGCTGCCACAGTCCCACTGGGTGAACTGGATGAGTCCATTTCCAATTCTGGGCCTCTGCTTCCCTACCTAGCTGAAGAGAACAGCCTTCTTCAGCCCCGAGATGCTTGTTTGCTCCACCAACACCTGCAGCTCTGGGCTATGAAAACAGGCTAATGCCCCCAAACTTTTGATGCTCTCTACAGCCTGTGCTACAGCCAGCACTACCCTGGGGGTCTCCTATAGATGATGCCAGGGACTGTGGCCTTGCCACTCTCTGACCCAAGACCACCATGGCTTCCACTACCCTTGGGACAAACTGCCTCTCAGCCCAGCTCACCTAGCCCCACAGTCGTGAATCTGCTCCCCTCCCATCCTCTGCTCCAGTTCCAGGTACCAAACTCTAGTTCCCTGGACACGCCATGCTCTGTGCTACTTCTGGACTTTTGCACACAGCCCCTCCCACCACCCATGTTGTCTGGGTTAACTCAACAAACATACATTAAGTACTCACTACAGTGGCAGAAAGACACATCCCTTCTAGTGTAGAGTTATCAGGCTGTCAGGGGAATCAGTTACTGGGACACAGATCATGATTTGCTGATCTGAGTAGGTACTAGGAAAGCATCTGCTCTCCTACACTGAAGGTTCCATGGGAGTAGGGATGGGGTCTTTTCACACCCCAATCTGGAACCCTGCACTTAACTGGGCTCAAAAACAATGTCAAACCAATGGATGAAGGAAGCAAGCATCAGTGTGATATGGGTGTGAAGGGAAAGTGTAGGGAACCTAGAGGCGTTCACAGGGCCTCACCAGATGCCCCAGGCTCAGCTAGCATCATGCTGCTCACAACAGCCAAGATGCCTTTTTCCTTGTTAGATTGTGAGTACTCCAAGAAGCTATTCTGGAGGGGAAGCCACAATGGTGCACAGGCCTCATCCAAGTCATTCCCCTCTTCAGGTTTCCCTCCTACAAAGTAGTTTTTCACAGTGTAGTAGTGCAAGGATACCCTAGGCCTCCTCACCATGCTAAACCCAGGGCCACACAGGGCCTAGCATTCAGGAGGTGGTCAGTGGATACTGGCTGAATGAATGAATGGATGAACAGTGGGCGGATAGGCAGGTAGGGCCCTGCACTTGGCAGGGCTGCCCCACCTCCAGTATAACCCAGAACACCCAGGGAAAAAATTCTCTGGCATCCAGCCCTGGGTCCCTCAGTAGAGCCAAGTTCTCATAGCCCTGCCCAAAAGCAACATGAGCCAGGACCTTCAGGGGCAACCAGGGCTCAGGTACTGGGCCCCAGCCTTCTCTGGCACCCCAGGGAGGGTCCTGGGAAGGTAGAATAACACTGGCTGCAGGTATTTACCAATGCTTACTGTGTGTCAGGCACTGCACTCTGCTCTTACCACTCCTGTTATTCGATACTCACATCACCAGAAGGGAGGCACTGTAATTAGTCCCACTTTAGAGACACAGGAGGCACGTGCACAAGGCCTCAACCTCAAATGGAGGCCCACCTCGGCGCCACTCTACTCTACCTCCTCCAGAATGGTTACTAATGGACATCCCACTGGAAAACCCTGCGCTTCAAGAGGTGTGTCTGATGGGAAGTTCCAGAAGTCAGGATCGCGAAGACTGCCTGCCCCCTCACCGGGAGAAGAGGGGGTCTGTTGTGGAGTTGTGCCTTGCTCAGGGAGTGGCACTACAAGTACTCAAAAGCCTGGCCTCAGCTTACATACTCCCTGCAACGGGGAGCTCTTTCTCTTAACAGGCAGCCAAAAGCGCAGTTTGAAGGAAACAGACACTCCCAGCACACCGGGGAGGGAGTGCGGCCTGACTCCGGGGAGGGCTGAGAAGAAGGGCCAAGTTTCAGACCAGTGATCCTTTCCGGCCTCGCACAGACCCTCGCATCATTTCAGCCCACCCGCGACCCGGGACCCAGGAGAGCGTCCGGCCGCGCAGCCGCAGAGCGCACGAGCGAGCGGCTCACAATTTCGCCCAGCTCATCCCCGCTCCACTGCGCTTGCGCGGCGCGCGCGCCGGCCGAGCCCCTCCATGGTTCACTATTTGACAGTTCCCACCCCGGTCCCCCAGTACTCCCTTCGCGGGCTCGCGCAGGCCAGAGCGCCCGAGGCTGAGGGGCTGGCCCCGGGAAGACGTCCTCGGAGCCGGGGCCGCTTTTTACCTGCAGGATACTCGACGTGGGTGAGGGTCACCGGCCGCCATGAAGCGGGGAGCGAGCACTGTCCGTCCGCTGCCATCTTACCCGGAGACCGGGCTTCGCCGAGCAGCCAATCGGGAGCCAGGGGGGCGGTGGTCCTGACCTATCACGCCAGGGAGGTGCCGTGCACCCAATCGCAGGCCGATACAGGTAGCGGCGCAGCCATTCAGCGTGCTGGCCATGGGACTGGCCCAGGCGGCGAATCAGAGACGGGGGCTCCTGGGAACCAGCGTGCCGTCCCAATCTGGGACGAGCACAGGTAGATGCCTAGCCAATCAGGAGAGGGGAGGGGTTTAGCCCAGAACAGGGTGCATAACAGCCAATCAGAAGACAAGACTGGCTGAAAGTGTAGACAGGAAAGGCCAATCAGGCGCTAGCTTGGGAGGAGTGTTGAACTTTGGTGGGAGCTTTGGTTCTGCTGGGACTTTCTTTCAAAGCAGAGGCTTCTTAGGTACCCCGACGGAGGGGCAACCTCAGCACCACGAAGTCCGAACCGAGCCACTTTTACTTATGAGTGAACTGAGGTTAGAGACCCGCCCTATACTGATCGAAAGGGCAAGTCACACAAAGTGTGTGACATTTTGCTTAAAGTTTGCGAGGTATAAGAGGGAACTCCTGTGGCATGGCTCACAGTAGGCGTCCTAAACGCTGAGCAGAACGAAAGCTTAAATAAAGTTAAAGACTCCTTCCTTCTTTCATTCATTTAACAAAGATTTATTGATTTAGTCACTTTTATGCTACTTGCATCTTGGGAGCATTTGAAACACGAAGTCGGTTTTCCACCCACCCCTCAGTTTTTCCAAAATATTCTGTATAAACAGCAACACCTTCCTACCTACTTCTCCCTCTGTACCCCCAGTATGTCTCCACGATGGAATCACAGTCTAGCTAAGGTGAGGAAGTGGGGGAGGATCGGACTCGTCTTCTAGCCTTTGCATATACTGTTCTGCTATCTGGGTTGCACCATCCCTTGTGCCCTACTTTGCCTGGCCAAATCTGGCTCAAGTGTCTAGTCCCACTTACAGATCACCACCGCCAAGTGGGGGGCCTCCACTAGACTCCCGATTGCATTCCCTTTCCTGAGTGGGCTGGGAGATGATGGCAACTCAGAGCCCACCAGGGAGCCAGATAGGCCCCCTTCCCCCAGATCTGCTGTGCTCACTCCCAAACTGGCCCTGCCAGGGCTTGTCTGGGTCAGCTAGCCCCACTTCCCACTTCCCTGTCACCTGCCCTCAGCTTCCTCAGGCACTGCCATTATTAGCCTCTGAGAAGCAGGAGGTGTGAGGAGTGGACCATGAGCTTCCCAGAATAGTTCCCTGGGACAAAGCAGCCCTCCTTGGTCTGGGCTGCATTGCCCTTCCCAAATAGGCATAGAGAGGCAAAGTCCTTAAAGCACAGGCCCATCGGGCCATGCAGTCTTGTCGCCTAAGAGGAAGCATTCTCAAGGAAGTGAAGAGGATGAGGAGCTACAAAATAAGAGGGAATATCCAAAGAGGGAACAGCATAAGCAAGTGTTCTGAGGCTGTAGGGTGGCTGGAAATAATGCAACATGCCTGTGATCCCAGCGCTCTGGAAGGCCGAGGTAGGAAGATCCCTTGAGCCCAGGAGTTTAAGACCAGCCTAGGAACATAGAAAGATCCTGACTCTATGGAAAAAATGAACTGTGATTAGAATTACAATATAAATGGCTTCCAGACGTACCGTAAAATGGGACAGGGCACTTGGAGAATGATTATTTGTTCACCATATATTTATTGTGCACCTATTACGAATCGGACTCCTCCTGATCTATGCCCTCCCAAAGCCCCTGCGCCCTAAAGAACAAGTCCCCAGCTTTGGCCCAGAAGCAAACAGCCACCCACATAACCAACACCACAAAATGGAAGGAAATTGTTCCAATCATTTATTTGACTCACAGCCAATGCACACGCTTTATCACACAAAAGGTGGAAACTACAACAAATCCAGTGCTGCAGGCAGCGTGTGATGTGTAAACAAGGACAAGACAAAAATGCCACTCCTGTGCAATTCTGGAGCAAATCAGAGTGGACCAGGCCCAGGCCCAATATTACATTCACAGAGCAGGGTAAGTGCAAATGAACGGAATGTCAGGGTGGAGGGGAGGAGGGCACGGGGTCCCTGCTGCTTAGGAGGCTGCTCCCTCCAGGCGCTGATCTTAAAGGTGCCTATGGGTCCTGCATTCTGGGGACTGAGCCCTGGATGATGAGCCACACCCAGCACCACCCCTCATCCCTTCCCTTGGTGCACCTTCTCTCCCCGAGATGCCTTTCCCATCAGGGCCCAGGGACTGAGGTGCGAGGAGCCTGCCCTCTCACTCCAGAGTACGGCAAACCAGGCTGGGGAGTCTATTTCTTGGGCATAGCCTCAAAATAAAGTGTTAAGGCAATAAATAAAACTTCCCAGCTTGGGTGAAAACACTCTAAGAGGAGTGAGTCTGCAGGACTGACAGAAACCCTGCAGCATTGGGGACATGGCTGCTGGGACAAATGCTAACAGGACTTGGTCAGCAGAACCAGCAGAAGCTCCACACACCCACACAGCTCCAAGAGCATTTGTGCATTGAAGGCAAAGTGCTGGGTAAAGTTTCTTGTCCTAATAAGGGCCGGGAGCTGGTCTGGCCATACACACCCTCTGACCTCCCCCAAGGTGGTCCCTGGCCCAAGTGACCCCTGGTCCGAGCCCCCAGCTCAGAGCCTAGCACCACACAAGGAGTTCTGGGCTCAGAGGGAGGTGATGCGGGACGGGAGTGCCCATCCCACCTCCTCCCATCTTTGGTGGTAGCAGAAGTGGGAGAGGAAATGACAGTCTGGCAGGGCAAGGGCATGTCGAAGGACAGCATCCTGGTTTAGTGCTTGGGTTTGTCAGGGGCCCAGTCCTGGGCACATGTGAGCACAAGGAGAAGGCCCAGCTCTGTCCCACCTCAGGACAGCCAGGCCTGCTGCCCACCCAGGCACTCCCCACTCTGCCTCTCTGAAGTTGCAAACTCTTTAGGGAGGTGGCCAGGTTGGGGAAACCACCAAGACTGGCCAGCTGGGTACTTGGATTCTGAGACTGCAGCTGCAAGCGACTTCTAGCTCAGGACCCTATGGCCTTCCACACAGCTCTGCCTCCTTTCTCCACCTTCACCCCCCCCACACACACACCCCTTGTCAGCAGCTCTGGGGTGATGGGAGGTGTCTGGTCCTGCTCTCAGGGCATTCAGACTCTGCCTGCCTCAATTGTCCACAACAGCTTTCTCTCTCTCACTGCCTTCCTCTCCCTCAAGCCTTGGTGGCCACTGGCTCAGCCTCTGCTTTTACCAGGGACTGCTGAGGTTAGTCAGGCAGGCTCCATGCCTCTCCACAGAAATTTGTCTCCCTGGCCTTGGGCCTTCCCAGATGATGGGGATAGGGGCAAAGTTGGGGCCGATACCCTTGGCCACTGAGGCCCTCAGATGCCAGCCCAAAGGAAGGGAGGAGGTGATCTCCGTGCCCCTCTACTGCAGCTCCCCCAGGGGCCCATTCTCTCGAGGCAGTGCCCCGTTCAGGCCAGTGCTGCTGGCTGCCGGTGCCCCCAGGTAGCCCAGCAGGATCTCACTGCGGCGCCGGGACAGCTGCAGGATGTCATCTGCCAGTGCAGGAACCGATGTGTAGCGCACGTTGTCCAGGTCAAACATGTCCCGCAGGTATTGCACGATCTGGTGCTGGGAGTACAGGGCTGACATTGGACCTGGCCCAGGGCCCTTTTGCCCCAGAAAGTCCTCCGGACCCTCAGAGCCCCAGCCCATCCTTGGCCTCCTCCAATTCCCCAGCTTCCTCTGGAACCCCACTCCATTCCTGCCACCTCCCAGGCTCCTGTGCCCAGCAGAGGGCAGGGCAGGACCAGGGAAGAATGGCAGCCCCTCTGTTTACCTTGAAGAAAGCACAGACTTCAGCGAGCTGGGGCTTGGGTCCAAGGAAGCCGAAGGCCAGGACAGGGCTCACATGCTCCGATACGGAGTAGAAATGGGAGATGAAGCCATCAGGCACCTGCAATGGGTAGCAAAGCTAAGGGACCAGCTATAGCCCAAGGAGGGTGAGGATTGCCAGAACCTGGGAGTCACACAAAGGGAAGGTTATGGAGGTAGACCTGCCATGTGTACATTTGTGCTAGATGACCCTGGGCCCTAACTCAATTCAAAGGCCCATCTACAGAGAACAGTGACCTCAGGGCTTCAGTGAGAACTTCTCAACTATGTGGGCTTGGCAGGAAGTGCCTGGAGCATGGGGCAGCAGTAGCTGGGCAGCAGAGCCTGCCCACAGGGGACAACAATGGCTCGTAACCCAAAGGGTGTAGCCACCACCGCCTGGGAGTGCAGACAGCAGCAGCCTAAAGGCCAGGAGGAATGGGGCTCTGCCTCCTAACCAGCATCATGCCCCCAGTGAGACACTTCCACCCTCTGTGCACATGCTCCTCTTTCCTCTGAGGACATCTTTTTCCCTCTTCTAGCTCCTTGGACATCTCCCAGCAGCCCACTCCATGCTGGGCATGGGGGGAGGGGAAGCAGACCTTCCCTCTTTGGACACTCTTGGCCAAAGGAGAAGTCACAGCGGGTTGTGCAGCCCTGCTATGGCTGAGCAAGCCACTTACCATCAGCAGCCTCCTCTTGGCTTTCAGGACCGACCAGCAAGCAGTGGCCAGGGCCTAAAACAAAGATGGGATCCCACCCCAGGTGTCAGGAGAGGCTCCACCAGCTCAGGACCAAGCCCTTCTTCCTAGCTAACCCCCTTGCAGGGAGATGGTGCTGGTGCCAGAGCTCCACTGCTGCCCTCTCTGAAATTTGGATCTTGACTCTAACCCTTCACTACTGTAGGTCCCTGCACTAGCCATGGATCTTCTCGGAGCCTCAGTTTCCTTCTCTATAAACTGGCCATGACCCAGTACCATACCTCATTCATGCTTGTAGGGAGCAGCCCTTACCCCTTACAAACTAGCAGAAGCTCAGCCCTGGTGGCCCTCTCAGAGCTCTCTCCTGCTCTGTGTGCAATTTTTGGTTTTCTATTTCCCTATTTTGAATTTTTTTTTTTTTTTTGCGGTTTGGCCAGTGCTGAGTTTGAACCCACCACCTCTGGCATGTGGGGCCGGTGCCCTACTCTTTTGAGTCACAGGCACCGCCCTCTATTTCCCTATTTTAACTTGACTTAGTAGGATACATTAAAATTGCATCGCATTAATACCAGCACAGAACGAACAGAAACCCCCTTCCTATAGAGGAAGAAAATATACACTGTTGATTCTAACCAGACATTCTAACCTCCTTTCCATAGCAGGTGCCCTTCTCCTAGGCCCAGAAGTCCAGAGCAGGGGCACGGTGGGGAACAGCTCTATTGCCACAGCCAGAGACAGGGAGCAGGGCCAGGTGGGCACACAGGGCCATAAGTGTGCATGTATGTTTGGGAGTAGGGCGGTGACCCACCGTCTCCTTGAAACTGTCTGACAACCAGCGGTTCCTAAGAACAGCAAGCACCGAGGACGGGGGATTCTCCAGGTCCTCGAAGGCATCCATGAGGATGAAGTCAAGCACAATGTCGAAGAAGCTCATGCATACCACCTGCAAGAGGTGAGCACACCTGCACTGTGGGGCTGACCCAGAGGGGAAGACAGGCGGGGGACAGGGGATCCCCAGCCTGGGCCTGGGGCAGGGCAGGAACCAGGCACTTTGAGTAGTGATGGAGCTCAGCTGTCCAGAACTGAGGCAGGGTTTGGCACAGGCATCCCCTCCCTGCTCAATCTCAGGTACAAAACGCTCTGCACAAACCAACTCACCCCACGGCCCTCCAGCTCTAGCCGCGTGGTCGCCCAGGTCTCAGGCCGCAGAGCATAGCTCAGCATCTCCTCATAGCTCTCCAGGAAGCCCTTGGGGCTCTGCAGAGAGAAACATAGCCGGCCCTGGTCACAGAAGAGGCCCTAAGACCTAACTGGACAAGATCTGCAGGGACGGGCTGGCCTGCAGGTGGGAGAATGATACATGGCTGGGGACTTTCTCTGGCACGAGACAAGCAAGTGTCCCCTGCCTACCACGATGAGTTTCTCCAGACAGCCAGAGCACCCTGCAATGAGTCTGGTTGTTTAAGGCACACCTACTGTCTTCTAGAAGAATGTACACGGTGCTATGGCTTGATCTCACTTTGGAGGGATGAGTGAGGAAGTAAGGTTTAGAGTCAGGGAACTAAAGATTCAAATCTCTGAGATATTGGGGGCCTCAGTGGTGAAATGGGATGGGGGAGTAGATGAGCTCATAAATTTAATGCAATCTCTGTAGTCCTTGCACCTGAGCATTCAATAGTATATGAAGGCTGGGTGTGATGGCTCAAACCTGTAATTTCACCATTTGGGGAGGCTGAGGCAGGAGGATCACATGAGCCTAGCAATTCAAGATCAGCCTGGACCATGCAACAAGACCTCATCACCACAAAACATTTTAAAAATTAACTGAGAATGGTGGTATATGTCTGCAATCCTAGCTTCTTGGGAGGTTGAAGCAGGAGATCACTTGAGCTCAAGAGTTTGAGGTTACAGTAAGCCATGATTACGCCACTGCACTCCCAACCTGGGCAACAGAGTGAGACCTTGTTTCAAAAGAAAAGTATGGGTATGCTGCTGCTAAGCAAGACTCTGGCACAGATGATGGATTCTTCACTCAGTGAGACCTTGAAGGACAGCTGGGGCTCATGACACAATTTGCAGATATAGATCTGCATTCATGGACACAGAAAAATAGTGAGTGTCAGGATCTGTACTAAGCGGGGATCAACTTAGTCAATTCTTACAATCCCATTAAGGAGTTCCATTATTATGCCCACTTTACAAGTAGAAATACTGAGACTTTGGGAGAGCAGTGATGTGCCCAAGAGCCAGGTAGGGTAGAGTTCACAGAAAGTAGCATGGGCAGCCTAGACACCATTTATGAAGAACTATAGGTAGGCTAAGGCGCTAGCCACGTACACCTGAGCTGGCGGGTTCAAATCCAGCCCGGGCCCAACAAACAACGATGACAGCTGCAACCAAAAAAATGGCTGGGCATTGTGGCAGGCGCCTGTAGTCCCAGCTACGTGGGAGGTGGAGGCAGGAGACTCGCTTGAGCCCAGGAACTGGAGGTTGCTGTGAGCTGTGATGTCACAGCACTCTACCTAGGGTGACAGCTTGAGGCTATGTCTCAAAAAAAAAAAAAAAAAAGAAAAGAAAAGAAAATGGCCAGGTGTTGTGGCGGGCACCTGTAGTCCCAGCTGCTTTGGAGGCTGAGGCAAGAGAATACCCTAAGCCCACGAGTTTGAAGTTGCTGTGAGCAATCTCACAGCACAGTGACGCCAGGGGCTCTACCGAGGGCAACATGGTAAAACCCTGTTTCATGGCTTGGCGCCTATGGCTCAAGTGGCTAAGGCGCCAGCCACATACACCTGAGCTGGCGGGTCCAAATCCAGCCCAGACCCGCCAAACAACAATGATGGCTACAACCAAAAAATGGCCAGGCGTTGTGGCAGGCACCTGTGGTCCTAGCTACTTGGGAGGCAGAGGCAGGAGACTCGCTTGAGCCCATGAGGTAGAGGTTGCTGTGAGCTGTGATGCCACAGCACTCTATCCACTGTGACAGCTTGAGGCTCTGTCTCAAAAAAAAAAAAAAGGGTGGCGCCTGTGGCTCCAAGGAGTAGGGCGCCGGCCCCATATGCCAGAGGTGGCGAGTTCAAACCTAGCCCGGGCCAAAACTGAAAAAAAAAAAAATGTCATGGCTGGGCAGGATGGGTCATGCCTGTAACCCTAGCACTCTGGGAGGCTGAGGCAGGGGGATCACCTGAGCTCAGTTCTAGACCAGCCTGGGGCAGAGTGAGACTCATCTCTACTAAAAATACAAAACTTGGCCGGGTTTTGTAGTGGGCACCTATAGTTTCAGCTGCTCAGGATGCTGAGGCAAGAGCATCTCTTGCGCCCAGGAGTTTGAGATTGCTGTGAGCTGTGACACCACTTTATACCCAAGATGACAGATTGAGACCTTATCTCAAAAAAGAATTTTTTTTTCCCATTAAGGTGTTTTCATTATGTATATATATGTGTGTGTGTGTGTGTATTGATAGGGTCTCACTCTGTTGCCAGGTGTAGTGGTGTATCATTATAGGTTGCGCACTGCAACCTCAAATTCCTGAGCTTAGGCGATCCTCCTGCCTCAGCCTACCATGTAGTTGGGACTACAGGCTCCTGCCACAACACCTAGCTAATTTTGACAGGCTTGCTTTTATTCAGGCTGGTCTCAAACTCCCGGCCTCAAGAGCTTCTCCAGCCTTGGCCTCCCAGAATACTGGGATTAGAGATGAGAGCCACTGAGCCTGGTCTATTTTCAATAAATTTTAGAGAAAATTTGTTGAGATGACCTAGGCTATCCCTTAACCTCCAGGAGCCTAAGCACTTCCCATGGGGCCTACATCTTCCCAGACCAGCACCCAGGCCCAGCTGCTCCAGTCCGGGGCTCAGTGCAGGCTCTGGTGTTCAGGAGCTGCTAACCAGCCTCTTTCATTTTTCAATAAAAGGGAAGTCCTGCACTGGGATGGAGACCTGAGAAAAGAGTGTCCTGGAAAGTGAGGCTGGCTGTGCATCCCCTGGCACTACCTTTGTATTCCTTCCCTTGTTTGCTGACTCATCCTCCCTGGGAGTCCCACAGATGCCAGGCCAAGGGCCCAGGCTGGGTCAGGTCAACCTGGCTTCTAATCCCAGCTCCATCCTACACTTGCTAAGTGATCTGGATGGGTTGGCATCCTCATTCACCAAGCAGAGACCTCAGTAAGGCTTGAATGACGTCCTGGAGGTAAAAAACTGTGAGCAGGCTCAGCGCCTATGGCTCAATGGGCCAGGGTGCCAGCCATGTACACCTGAGCTGGTGGGTTCGAATCCAGCCCGGGCCCACCAAACAACGACGGCTGCAACTAAAAAATGGCCAGGCGTTGTGGCGGGCGCCTGTAGTTCCAGCTACTTGGGAGGCAGAGGCAGGAGACTCACTTGAGCCCAGGATTTGGAGGTTGCTGTGAGCTGTGATGCCATAGCACTCTATCCTCTAGGGTGACAGCTTGAGGTTCTGTCTCAAAAAAAAAAAAAAAAAAGAAAAAGAACCGTGAGCAAAGTACCAAGCTCACTGCTAGAGAAATAGCAGCTGTTGGGAGAGTAATTATCCAACAGATGTTTATGAAGCACCTTCCCTCAGCTGAGCCCTGGACCTGCCACACACCTATGCCAGGAGAACTCTGGTCCTGGCCCTCACAGAGCTCATGAAGTAATGAGGGATGGAGAGGGCAACCCCCAAAGTGGGATGCAGAGGGTAAAGCCCAAGAGTTCTCAGGTCTTAGGGGTTGACACAGGTGAAGACCTCCTGGGAAAAGCAATGGCCATTAGGCACTCAGCAGGCAATTGACCAAGGAAGGGGGAGACCAGGGGGCCCATCCACATTCTAATGTGTGTTTTACTTTGTAACCCCAGTGCTGGGTACACAGGCTTGTCTTTTCATTCATTAAATCTTTTTTTTTTTTTTTTTGAGACAGAGCCTCAAGCTGTCACCCTGCATAGAGCGCTGTGATATCACAGCTCACAGCAACCTCCAATTCCTGGGCTCAAGCAAGTCTCCTGCCTCTGCCTCCCAAGTAGCTGGGAGCACAGGCGCCCGCCACAACGCCCAGCCATTTTTTGGTTGCAGCCATCGTTGTTGTTTGGCAGGCCCGGGCTAGATTCGAACCCACCAGCTCAGGTGTACATGGCTGGCACCTTGGCCTGTTGAGCCACAGGCACTGAGCCTCATTCATTAAATCTTAAAGATAGGATGGTACCTGTGGCTCAGTGAGTAGGGCACCGGTCCCATATACCAAGGGTAGTGGGTTCAAACCCAGCCCTGGCTAAACTGCAACAAAAAAATAGCCGGGTATTGTGGCAGGCGCCTGTAGTCCCAGTTACTTGGGAGGCCGAGACAAGAGAATGGCCTAAGCCCAGGAGCTAGAGGTTGATGTGAGCTGTGAAGCCAGGGCACTCTACCGAAGGTGACAAAATGAGACTCTGTCTCTACAAAAAAAAAAAAAATCTTACAGATACTTTTTACTTCTTCTATGTATATATCACAATAAACCTGTCTTTAAAAAAAAAGGTGGGGTGAAGTACACTAAAAAAGAAACCAGCCTGCTTCCCAAGCCAGCCAGACACCTGGGTCTTGAGCCATAAACTGGCATAGTTAAGCTTTGAGCTTCCAATGTATTTTATTTATTCCTTTGTTGGTTTTTTTGTTTGTTTCTTTTTGTAAAATTATACAGAAACTTTTTAAAAGAAATTGGATTCAAAAGTGGATATATATCGTAACCTCATAACTTTTATTTGTGTATTGTTTCTTTAATAATAATAAAAAAAAAGACGGGGGTTGGGGTGTATTAAGGAATAGCATTCCTGATGTGGCGGGACCAGCAGATGCAAAGGTCCGGATCAGGCAGAAAGTCTGGTGTGCAGGAGAAGCCCTGGGCCCTTCAGTCAGACGGGGCAGAGCTCATAAAATGACCAGCCACAAAGCAAAGCTCACATTTTACACCCAGGGGAGTGAGGGAAGGTTGTAAGCAGCTGGATGAAAATATCTTATGTGTGTTTTACAATCATTGCTCTGGCATGGGAGGACAAAGGGTTCAGAGGGGAAAGTCATGTACAAAAGCTTCACTCAAACCCATTTAATAGAAAAAAGAGGGCGGCACTTGTGTCTCAGTGGGTAGGGCGCCAGCCCCATATACTGAGGGTGGCGAATTCGAACCTGGCTCAGGCCACACTGCTACAAAAAAAATAGCCAGGCGTTGTGGCGGGCGCCTGTAGTCCCAGCTACTCAGGAGGCTGAGGCAAGAGAATCACCTAAGCCCAGGAGTTGGACGTTACTGTGAGCTATGACGCCATAGCACTCTACCAAAGGTGATAAAGTGAAACTGTGTCTCAATTAAAAAAAAGAGAGAGAGAGAGAGAGGGTAGCTTTCCATCTTTTCTACATCTAAGGCCCAGGCATTGGACAAGTATGACTTGCAACTTGTCTTTATTAATAAGTCTTATCTGCTTTTCATTAAATGACATAACCACGCCTAAAAATAGGATACCAGAATGTCACTAGTCTGCTGATAAAGATTCTGGCCATACCAAGCTGTTTTCTGCTCCATACTAACGCACATATCCTCTCCTCCTATTGTTTGTTCCACCTGGAGTGTCCTTCTTCCCTTGTCTACTCGGAAGTCTCCACTAATTTTTTTAAGTTTAATCCCTTGCAACACTCCCTTCATGAAGCGTTGTTTTTCCTCTTGATCATTTTCTTCTTTCTCCTTGATGATTACCTGTAAAAACCTCCACTGAAATGGTACCTCTTGCTGGTAACTTACTGAGGATCAGACACAATGCAAAATTCTTTCACAGACATGTAATCCTAAAGTAACTCTGTAATAACCCTACAATTTACACCAGACCAGAGATGGAGAAGCCGAAGATCTCACAGATGTAGTGTAATTTGCCCAAGGTCTGGTGTTCAGAAAGTTAAGATCAGGATTTGCATCCAGGTATATCGTACTCCAACTTGTATGTGGTTTTACTAATCCTAGATTGTTTTATTTCTTTCCCATCTTTTATACTGAGATAAATTTGGAAGCAAGATATCATCTATGTATTCCTGTAATGTCTGGAAAGTAAATAAAGGGTGTTCAAAAACTGTTTTTTAAATGGATGTATGTTTAGAGCAATACCATTATTTTAGGTAGGTACTGCAGTAGTTAGGATTCCACATAACTGAGGTGGGACAATATAGTGTCAGATCACTTGTTCAAACATATACCAAGACACACCATAACAACATCAGATTCAATTATAGAATCTTGAGAAAGAAGAAAACAATGTAATGTCATGTAACGAAGGATCTATTTTTATGGACAGGAATGTCTGAAGAATGAAAAAGTTTATTCCAGTCTCAAAAATTTGAAAGTATTGGAATGGCAAAAATACATTATGCTAAAAAATTAAAATTGAGTTATACCTTTGTATAAATTATTTTATAAATACTGTTTTCCAATGTCAATTTTTTATGTCTTTTTTTTTTTTTTGAGACAGGGCCTCCTCTGTTGGCTGTGCTAGAGTGCAGTGGGCTGATCATGCTTATTGTAACCTTAAACTGACCTCACGCGGTCCTCCTGCCTCTTGAGTAGCTAGGACTATAGGTATGTACCACCATGCCCAGCTAATTTTTGTATTTTTTTTTTTTGTAGAAATCTGGTCTTGCTATGCTGCCCATGCTGACCCTGAACTCCTGGCCTCAAGCAATCCTCCTGTGTTGGCCTCCCAAAGTGTCAGGATTATAGACATGAACCACCATACCCAACCTACACTTATGTCAACATTTAAATGCCTACTATATGATAGTTGCAACTATGATGAAAAGTCTTCTACATTACAGTCTACTATATGACAAATACAAATAAAATTCTGCTTACTAAATGACTATACTATAGAAACTATTATACATAATGATTGTGTTTACTATATGACTTGTATATGTGAACAGTACAAAGATAAATGTGATAGATTTCTTGTCATGGAAGAAATTAATGCTTTGTAAAAGATGTCAAACTTACAGAGAATCTAAATTTAGCTAAAGTTGTGTCATGTACCATTCATTCTTGCACCTGTCATAGAGTAGAGGTATTAGATTATACTGATTTAAGCCAATCATTTGGGATGCCATAAAAATATGCTGGGCAGTCAATCACAATGTCCCCATGGGAGAAACTTATACAAGGCTTCACAGAGGAAAACATTACTTCATTTGATGAGACTGGGAGAAGCAAAGCACATTCAAATAATTTGAGTGCCTGAATAAAAATTACAGAAATTTAACAAGCATGAACCCCCTTGATGTGTTCATGGAAGCGCAGGTGGTTTAATATGAATAGGGAATGAGGTAGAGGGCAGAGTATGACAGGAAGGGCTAGAAGGAAACAGGCAGGATTTGGATCATACAGAACAATATATGGCATGCTGACAAAATTATACTTTATCTTATGAGGTGTTGCTCAAGAATGTTATGGTGGCGTTTGTGTGTCTGTATCCTCGTGTCAGTGTGTGTATGTGAAGTTTAGTTTGCATTTTAGAAAATATGTGTGTGATAAGGAGTGATGATGGAAGAGAAAAGGAGAACTTCATTTTGGGAAAAAGATAAAGAGTTTAACACAGTAGAATGGAAATGATGGGTCAGGTGCCAGGCAAAGGTAATCTTTATGATTCTGAGGGCTTAATTATCCATGCCATCTGAGGGAGAGGGAGCAGTCTTGAGCTGCTATGACTGTGTCATAGACTGGGTGGCTTATAAAAACAGAAGTTCATTTCTTACAGTTCTGGAGTTTGGAAGTTCAAGATCAGTGTGGCAGCCTGGTTGGGTTCTGGCTCTCTTTGGGGCTGGAGACTACCCTTTTCTCTTTGTGTTTTCACGTGGTGAAAGCTCTCCAGCGCCCTCTGGAGTCCCTTCTAGGTGAGCACTTAGTCCTACTGGTGAGGGCTTCTCCCTCATGACTTGATTACTTTCCACCCCCCGCCCAAATACCGTCATATGGGTGATTCAATTTTAATGTATGAATTTTAAGGAGCACCAACTTTTATTCCAGAGGAAATATCTTTGGTTTTCTGATTTAATTAAGAAAAGATTAGGTAAAAAATATAGAAAAGGGAGAGAGTTATGGGTAGAGATAGAGGACGGTGTGCTGACACACCTGTAATTCTGCCTACTGTGAACATCCTCGACTTTTTAGTTACACAGGTCTGAATCCATTCACAGGTTGTTGTTGACTGTGTGACTTGTGGCAAGTAGTTGAAGAAATCAAGTCAGGTCCGGGCAGGGGTAGCTCACGCCTATAATCCTAGTACTCTGGGAGGTTAAGGTGCATGGATTGCTTGAGCTCAGGAGTTTGAGACCAGCCTGAGCAAGAGTGAGATCCTGTGTCTACTAAACATAGAAAAAAATAGCTGTGCTTTGTGGTAAGCCCCTGTAGTTCTAGTAGGAGACTAAGGCAGGAGGATTGCTTGAACCCAGGAGTTTGAGGTTTTTGTGAGCGAGGCTGATGCCATGGCACTCCAGGCTGAGGTAATAGTGAGACTTTATCTCAAAAAAAAAAAAAAATCAAGTCAAATCAAGAGAGATACTAATTAAGCTTTTAAAGGAACAGATAAAATAATCAAGTTACCTAATGAAACATCCAATAATTAGGGAAAAATTAAGGTTAATAAGATTCTTTTATTGAGCCTTTAGCACTAGTTGGTATATGTCTACAATCTAATTTTATAAGCAATCTCTGTAGACTAACATTTAGAGAAATCCAGTTCCACAGTGTCCATCTTAGAAAACCTTAATTAATTAGCTTTTTGGCACATTATAAAATCACTACTGTCTATATTAATGTTAGCATTTGGCACTATAAACATGTCCAAATACATCTATATAATCTCTGGAGGAGTAGTAAATGGAATTATGATTTAAGAAGATATTTTAGTTGTGCTACAAAACACAACTTTCACTATGATCATTGTCTTCAAGTGGAGATAAGACAACGAACAAAAAACAGCTGTCTGCAAAGAATAATGAAAAGAAACTAGAAAATTACATTCTTAAAAAAATTTCCCTTTTCTAGAAAACTGTAGCAGAACAGGTAAAAAGAAATAAGACCACTTTTTAAAACACACATAGAAAAAGCCATTACAAAGTCAACATTTAAAACAGCAAAAATGTGGGAATTTGTCCCGAAAGCTTATTAGCATCAGGCAAGAGCAGGTAGTGGCGCTCTCATTAAGTCCTGGGTAGCCAGATACAGAGAGCTTTACAGGAGCCTGGGTTCGTTTTAATTGGAACAAGCCCCTGAGGAAAAAGAAGTACGTCACTGAAGTTGTTCCCGGGACTAATAGTGGCTTTGAGGCGAGACTGCTCAGTGAAGCAATCGTTTTCTTATTTCATTAATTCTTCTGAAAAATAAACTGACTGTATGCTCTGGATACAAAAACTATAAAACTTGTGCTCTTAAGGGGAGGCAAATGTGTATATTATGAATTCATTTGTCTGGAAGTCTGGAAAATATTATTGAATGCGGTGAACATTCATCAGTTTCAACAACTGACAAAATAGCGCAGCAGTGAAAGAAACAAAAGTCTCCTGGGGAATAGATTCGACTCCGGCACCTATGTAGGATGGAATAATACAAATGAGATAATCAGTGTAGTGTGTTTGTGGAATATGTGCAAGATTTTGGAAAATAAGTAAAGTGCAATATTAGTTAACCTATATGTGCAGCATGTAACTATGATTTATTCATAGTCGGTTTCTTGGCATTTATTCAGTCATGATTTTTTATCTAACCCTTAGTCATTGGTTGATCTCATGTTTTCAGAACTTACAGCATATGGCATTGGTCTGATACGTTAGAAAGACACTTTGCATTTATAATCATTCATGTATGTCTGAAATCTATGAGTGGCTTATAATGAAACAATTTGTAATTTTCCTTTTGTTTTGATATAAAATTTTTTCTCTTGTTTGAACTAGTAAAGGCTAAAAAAGTGGGGTACATGTGTGTACGGGTGTGTGTGGTTTTTCTAGGTCGAGTAAGTTCTGCATGTTTAGACAGTTTAGGAATTTTTTTTTTTTTTTTGCAGTTCTTTTTTGGCCAGGGCTGGGTTTGAACCTGCCACCTCCAGCATATGGGGCCGGTGCCGCACTCCTTTGAGCCACAGGTGGCGCCCCAAGAGTCTAGGAACTTTTAAAGAAGAAATATTCTAAGCAGTCATTTTTGAGGAAGGTAAGTAACTTTTTAGGGGGCAAAATGAGGTTTGGGTCCGTCCTGTAATAGTAGATAAATTGTGGTTAGCAGTTGGGTTGTTTTTAATCAGTTGATTTTTTTCTCTGGAGTTAGGGCTTTTAAATAGTATCATCCACATGCTGAGTAGTCTCAATTTTCAAAGAAAAATTTAATGAGATAATGTGTAAGTTTCTGGTTTGCAAACTATATACAAGTCATTCTCACTGTTGGGACAGACAATTTTACTCCCTATGACTCTTGTATTCCCATTTCACCTGTTCATTTGAGTGTATGTTCCTTTTAGGCTGAATTCTTCTTTCCTGCCAAAGAATCCAGGCAACATAAAGGCAAACAGTGACTAATCTCATTTTTTAATGTGATTCTTACACCAGAAAGCCTGAGAGACATTTGAATGAGGAGGAAAAAAAAAATCAACCTTGATTTGACAGTTGTTTGACAAAATAGGAAAGCGAATTTGAAAGTGCATGGAGCTGTGAAATCAATAGCCATCTATTTTTGTTCCCAGCTTCTCAAAATCTTCTATCTCAGAGCTAGGAATCGAAGAAAAACTCACCAAGGCAAGCGTTAAGTTGCCTTGCTCTCTTGTCTGGTGAGTTCATGAAAACTGTGGGTAAGAATCAAATTATCAAGAATGTAAATTGCAGAAAATGTTCCACATATTTGGATTCTGTAACCATTAACATGCTTTCGAACTCTGAAATTCTGTGATTTCCCCAATGAAGTTCCTTGGATTTTATCTGAGAAAGGAGTTACCTCCATGTCTTATATATTCTATATTAATAGTACGTAGTTGTTTGACAAGGTGACATGTTTGACCAGGATACTTTCTGGAGCTGTATTTGAACAACAAAGATTATGCCAGGATTCGAATTATATCTGTTTTGGAATAAAATAAAATAATAATGTGACTGTAGATACACAAATTTGTAGTGATTATAGATTTAGACTATGGATTCTCCTTTTATAGTACAACCTGGGGAGAAAAAAACAACTTATCTAAGCTTACTAGTTTGAAAATTGTGGTTTGGGGCACTCTGGGATAAATGTGGCACCTTGGAAAAGAAATCTTCCCCATCTCCCAACCTCCACCACCACTCACATTCTAGCAATAACCCAGTCCTGCCAGTGCTTGCTAAACATTCCATACACCTGGCTTTCCTTTTCTCTCCATCCCTACAATTATTCTCTGGTTGATCTCTTATCACCTCTCCCCTGGACTTTGCACAGACAATATAAATTCTAATTTCCTTGTCTTTGCTTATATGACTTTCTTTGCCTGGAACATTTTCTTCTTCCAAATGACCTCATCCTGTGTCTGATTAATCCTTATGTTTCAATTCACAAGAGCATCAGCTCTTCTGCAAAGGTCACTGCATACTTCAGAAAGTTTAGGAGCCCTCTCCTGCTCTCAGTAGCATGGATATGGAAATAGCATGCTTATTGCATGCACTACATTGCAATCTACCTTTCTTGGGAAGAGGAAGTCTGTCTAAGTTACCTTTGCATTCTCCGAATGTTACAAAGTGCCAGCTCCATAATAGCTGCTCAGTAAAATATTTCTGGTGAGCCTGACATTAGCTCTGAATCTTGAGTCTGGTATTGCTAGAGTCAGCTGTGCTTCACATGTGCCTCTTATTGAGATTTCATTGTCATTCATCCGTCTCTACATTGTATCTAGCCATATTCTCTCCCCACTTTCCTATAATTGTCAGGGAAAGTTCCGGAGGATGATGAAATTCTGATTTATCATTTATGACATCCTTGGATCTGGCCTTTGCCTGTTTTCTTTTCCAGCCTCGTCATTCCTCATTCTTTTACATACATCACTGACGCAGATTTATGGAACTGCTTGTGCTTTCTCATAATTAACACACGTTTCAAGCCTTTATGACTATACGTATACTTTCTCTTTTGCCCAAGACACCCTTCTCTCAGTGCCTCTTCCTTCTTCTAAATCCTGTTCCTCTTTTAAAAACATCAATTGTCTTGAGAAAGCCTTCCTGGCACCATCCCCACCCTCATCATCTCCCTGTGTCTGAGCCCCTGCTGTCTTGTGAGTTTCCATTGCACCCGCACTTTTCCTGTGATGTGCCTATCACACCTCACTATTGTTGTCTCTGCATGTTACTATTTCCTCTGTGTAAGTGCAAACTCCTTGAGGCTTGGACCTGTGTTTTCAGCACCCAGTATCGTATTCAACCTATACATTGAACTCAGTTGTAAAGAAAAGAGGGAGCAAGGAAAAAACAATGAGAGACGGAGAAGAGAGAGGAAGGAGCATGTACTAATTCCCAGATATTTAAAATCATTCCAAATAGGAACTTGTTTAGACCCAAGGTTCTCAGCAGGTGACGGATGAGAGAAGCTATCCTCTCCAATTCTGCAATACCTTACAAAATAAAAACTAGCTTTACAGAGTTTATCCAACTCTCACCAAGAAGTAGGATTTTCTGATATTTCTTTTTTGTTAATGTTGTAGGAAAAGAAATTCAGGAGATTCATCAAGCTAGGAAGTAAGAAAAACAGAATGTGAATCAATCTGATCAACACAAATCCAAATTTTCTGATACCATACACAGGACTGGCTATATCAGGGTGTCCGACCTGGGCCCACAAACTGCATGCTGATTTTGTGAGGACATTTTTGGCTTACCTATGGTGTTGGATGTCAAGAAAAGTATGCACAGACCTTTTCTTTTCTTTTCTTTCTTTCTTTCTTTTTTTTTTTTTTGCTAATCAGCTTCATTAGTGTTTCTGTATTTAATGTGTGGCCCAAGACAGCTCTTCTGCCAATATGGGGGAGAGGAAAAAGGAAAGGTTGGATATCCCTGGACTACATAGTTTGTAGGGCCCAATAAATAATTAAAATATGGGTTGCTTTAAAATTATCAAGAATTTCAAGATAGCAATAGTTTAGAACCTAAGCATGGGGTTCTGTGTAGATGCCGGGGTCATCTGCCCATGAAGCTGGTCTTGACCATGTCTTTCCATAGTTTTAAGGAGCTAAGAATGTGGCTGGTAGTACATTTACCAAAGTCAAACTCTATGTTGGTGGACTGGGCAATATTTGTCTTGTGGGACTAAGCAGAGAACCTCTTGATGTTGGGCACCACAGTCAGCGTGGGAGGGATCGGTGTTTTGGTTATTATCCCGTGAATCTTCCCTACACCCCTGCATGTACACTGTCCCTCCTTTCTCCCAACAACTCCTAATCCAGTCGAGTCCTGTGTTTCTCTTCAAGCATCAGCTCCTCTGGGAAATACTTAAGTCCTTTCCCCTGCCTGGTCTGAATCATTGCCCTCTTGTATGTTGTATTTTTGTGGGTCCCTCATGTTCATTTTGGTTTCTTGCTTTGTATAAGAGAAAGTTGAGGCCAGGAGAGTCATGTACCTATATGGCTGGGAAATAGATGTTGTTGACACTTTACATTTTCAGCACCATTCACTGCTAATCTAGGCTGCCTTCACACTGCTTCAACTGCAGACTTCAAGTTTGAGGTCACTTGCCCACTTAGAATACTCAGCACTGGCCACCTTGCTATCACTTTTCTTTTATCCCCCTGGAAGAAACATCCTGATGGTTGAGAGGTGACATCTGGTTCTCTTGGTGGAAGGTACACACACACACATATGGATGTAATCTAGACCATGTGATCTGGGAAGGGGACGGGAGAGAGCACATGCCAGGATCACTGCTCATCTTTATCTCTCCAGAGCAGGGAGCAAAAGGAGGAGCCAAAAAACACACTCATTTATTTAAGAATAATACTTATTACACTTCACTTGAATCTGCAAAGGGAGACCAAAGTTCCACACTTTCCAGGAAGCTAGAAGACAATATTAGCATTCCTTATGAGACCTGATTTGCTAAAATGCTAAATGCTCTTAGTATCATATTGGAACTGCTCCATTGACAGAATAAACGTTTTACTGTGATACAATATAGTTTTAAAAATATCCAGCCTTTACAATTCAAATTTTAAAAATACATTTTAGGATGTGATGTAGGTGCCTCTCTCTTTAAATATGAGGATGAATACCAGAGCATCAGGGTAGAGATTAACCCTCTGCATGTAACAGAAGAAATGAGGAGGGAACAGCTTCTCCAAGATGTGTTAAGTGCAGAGATGTGATCAAGGTGGGCATTTTCCTGGTTTAATTGGTTTAATTAATTGAAAACGAGGTAATTGATTTTGAGAAGGTGATTAAAAAGTGTGCTTAGGGATTGCAACTTTCTGAAATGAATTCATAGATCTCTGATAATCCTCAAACAGAATAAGGAAGTATCTGTGTGAGCCTCCTATTAATCACACAAGGCCACATGAGGTTAAATCAATGAGACTGTTATTTGTAACCAGATGTTAATGCTCCATAAACAGTAGTGTGGTTCATAGAAATGCAGAACCTAATGTGGAATTAATTTTAAAAATAAAAACAAAATCACGTATTTGCCTACACTCTTCCAATATGTTGGGAGGGAACTGAGAAGCAGTGAAGGAAATGTTCCATGGGCACATCCCAGGGAATCTCAGTAATGGTTAGAAGCCTCTCGTTAGAGAGTTCTTAGCACTTCTCTTTTCTGTGGCTGGGGAAGGACCATTCACCCTAAGAAAAAGTGTGTGGCTGAGAGAAGAATCTAATAAATGGCGTATTCACTGTGTCTGCCAAGGTCTCTTGGCAAAGGCTTTGGATCTTGATAATACCATTTTCTAACATTGCCTAAATGGGTATTCTTTCAGAAGCCTAGAAATATTATCTTTTGTCCTTGCAATTCAATCACTCAGCTTTTTCTTCTATTTTGTTGTAATGGAGGTAGGCTTTGAAAAATTTAAATAGGCAATCTTCTTTAGCTTTCTAAGTATATAACATTTATTCTGGTTGGCCCAAGAATTCATCAAACCTGGAGAAGATTAAGATACGTTATTGCAAATAGGATGATATAATAGCTTCTGACATGGAAAATAAAGTTTTTAAAATTCCTTAAGTTTCTTTCCAGTGTACCAAGAACGCTGGTGGATGAAGAAAGGGAAGAAGTTAATAAATCAGCCAAAAATATGTGTTCTTATTTTTTCTTCCTCAGGCTGCTCCTCAAAAACATAAAGGAAACCAAATAAAGGAAAGTAAAGGAGGCCAGAATTAGACTTTTGTGCCCATTTCTCATTTGAAATCTTGAGCCTTATAAGGTGTTCTTTACATGAACTTATGAGGTAGAGGTTATTATTCTTATTTAAAAGCTGAGGCAAATGGAGACAAACAATTTGCTCAAGATCGTACAGATGGTGCAGAATCTGGATTTGAACCCAGAACAACTGGTAAACCACTCTTAAGCACCATATCACACCGCTTCTCTGCATTGCACTGGGCAAACAGAGGTGCTAAATTATTTTAAAGAAGTTAATTAAAATTATGGAATAATAAAAGTCAGTAAAACTTTAATATGTTTACATTTGTAGAATAAATGAATTTCTGATAATTTTTTTCATTGATAGGCTAAAAGGGTAAGGTACTTGTTCTGCTGGTTTAGCAACATATTAAAGGCAGCTAAAATTTTGGATAGAAATGAAGATTTAAAATGTAACCTAAACTTCCATATGTCTTGCTAAAAAAAAGTTTGAGCTGACTTTTGCTCAATTGCATGCAAACTCAAAGCCTAACTTTTCCTCATGTGAATATCTTGAACAGTTTTGTAATTATCAATGATTATAAATGATAATACAATTTCTAGTATTGATTTATCAAGTACCATAAACTTTTACAATAGGTTTATAATTTCCTCAGAGTTTCAGAGAGTAAATTAATTGCCACAATAAAAATGATCTTTGAAGTTTTTAAAAGTAGGGTACTTTGTTTACATTGCAGCTATTTCCTTAGAGATAGGATAAATATTTCATAACTGTTTGGGAAGCCAAACTTTTTCTATATAGGTATATTTTGAGCCATTTTGTCATCAAATTCCATTATCCAACACAATATAAACTATCTGTCTCATTTAAATATTCTTTTTACTCTTAGGTATTTGGTTCCTTATTTACTTGTTTTAAAGGATTATTATTTCATAGTAGTTTATTTAAACTAAATGAGATATTTCTGACATCAACTTTTAAAATGTGATGGTTTGGTTCTCTTGTATTTATTTGGGTAGACTGGCTGTCTCTAGCTAAAGGCTTTTTGCTCATAAACCTTTTGCTTGTAAACCTATAGTGTTACCAATTAAATGATGTAGCAGTTCAAGTAATGTTAACCATCCTGGATGAAAATGCTCTCAGGCAATTAAGACACAGTTGTAAATCATTGGAATTTGGAAAATAAACAATGTCAGATGATAGTTACATGAGACATGACAGAGCTGATTCTCATTGTATGAGATCTTGGTTTGAAAATGAATATGAACCTACTATACAATTTCATGCATAACATAGAATTAAGAAGGGGAGCAAAAAGAATAGAGACCATGTGAATCCTGATTTCCCAGAGAAGTGAGGAGAGGCAAAATTTAACTCCGAGAAAAGTGATAAAACTGCAACAATCACATTAATTCAGTTACACAAATTATGAAACACAAGTTGTGGTTTTCTTTTGACTGTGATTATATGAAATAAGTTTAAAAAAAATCCTACTTGGTAAAAGCAAAGTGAAAGTCACGGGCAACTTGATGAGACAATCAACTATGACAGTCTTGCCCTCTTCCTGCCTCATTGGAACTGGCGAACTACACCAGAGTGTTTGTGTGTAACCCAGCTTCCTACTTCTCTCCATACAAATATTTTTATTATAATTAGTAAATTATAGTAGTAATTTAGAGTAATCAGTAATTTATAGTAGAGCCAAATTTGCTATTTTGGCCATCATTGATTTGATTTCTTTGTAGGTTATCTGTGAATGATTATGTGAAAAATGATGTCAAGACAAATGTTTGTGATTGTGTTTTTCAGAAAAATGTTCAAGAGTTGGTCTGGTGAATCATGCTGTTGCCACTACCAGTCAAGGACATAACTGAAAATTTTATCAGCTTCAACAAATAATCAAGATGGTAAGAATGATATAGGATCTAGCACAGATTGTTAAATTGTGAAAATAAATTGTGCACCGTGAGTCTCTTAGGATTAGGTTTGTCTGCCACCGATAGAAATCTCTAAATAATAATGTCTTAAACTACATGGGAGTTATCTCTTTCAGGCAAACAGAATCTAGGGTCACCTATTCAGAGTTGACATGGTGGTCCTGTGCTCATCAGTGACCCAGATAACTTCTATCTTGCTGTGGGGCCAGACTCCCCATGGTTCCCAACTCATGGTGGGATATGGCTGAATTAACTCCAATGTCTTATTGACATTCTAAACTGCAGAAAAGAAAAAGGACCCCAATAAGAGCAGGTTTCCATTATGAAGGCAGTGGGGGGAAATGTATATTGGGGGAAATTTTGCAATCTCTTTTGTAAAAACAATCAACCTAAATTATCTCAAAGTACCAAATTTTTAAATACAATACCAAGTCTTAAAAATGTTCATATTCCTATTTTCAATAGTAAAACTATGGAGCATTCTATTATCTATCTATGCCAATTATTTGACCAAATAATTTATATATAAGAAAAGACATTTATAACACAAGGTATTTCTAACAGGAAAGAAAACCCTGGAAATATTTAGGAAACAAAAAAAATGTGGAATTTACTTCATACTATTGTGATTTTATACTATTTTATACTGGAATAAGCGGTAGATAGACTGTGCTCTTAAACAATTGAAACTTTAAAGAGGTTGAAGAAAGTAGAGTGGAACTACATTTTATAGTTTAGAAGGGTGCAGTTTTAAAAAAAATCGTTCACTATTGAGAGAGGATTACAGCCCTACGAGAGCAGGAATTTCTATTTCTTATGTTCACTTTTAAATTCTTGGCACCTAGAATAGTGCATCAAAGGAATAGGGGTTAAGTAAATGTTGAATTAATTGATTGGTTTTTCTACATGTTACTTACTAGTATATTTCTACCAGAGAGAATACATTTTCTACTAAATAGAAAAATATGAAAAAATGCATCAAACAGTAAATGAGATCAGTTTTTCTTTAGCTTGTTCAATAATAGGATAAAACTGTGTAAGGCAGGAACAACTTAAGCACATATGAAACCCACAGAATATATCAAAATGTATCCTAATTTAAAAGGGGCTTCTAAATTTTATCTAAGTGAGAAAAATGACTGGGATGAAGTAAAAACTTATTTGTAGTAAGTCACAGTAAAGTATGTCCTGACCTGCAACAGAGTCATGAAGTTGTGGGAATTAAATGAAGTACTTCCTGAATTAAAATAGGAAAACTGCATAGCTTCCTCATTAGGCACATCATTTGCATTTATGAGTGATAATGTTTTATGTGTAAGTAAAATAAATCATGAAAATTCTCAATACTGTCTTTATGTGACCACTCACAAACATGCAGAAAAATGAACACTTCCTGAAAATATGTGAGCTCTAAAAGTTGTAAAATGTGGTTAATGTGTACTTCTTACATTGGTGTAATTGAAGCACATCTAGAGATTATGAGGTCTTCAAATGTGCTGGTGGCTAATGAATCAAGTATTTGGCTGCCAAAGACTCAAATATGACATTATAATTTCTTTAAAATGCATTTAAAAATAAAAATCCTGTGTTGTCATGAAAATTTTTTCTCATTAGCAAAAAATCAAATACATGCAGACCCTTTTTGTTTGCCTTTGACAGAGAACCATTATTTTATTTTATTTATTTTTATTGTTTGGGATTCATAGAGGGTACAAAAATTAGGTTACACTGATTGCGGTTGTTGTCAAAGAAAGATAATAAATATTTTTTTTTTTTATAATTTTATTGAATCATAATTCTGTACATTGGTGCAATCATAGGGCACGATTCATATACATTCAGAAATGTTTTGATCGTACTGTTACAGTTAGCCTTCATGGCATTTTCTTGATCACTATATAA
>CAUYON010082103.1:0-39301 GCA_963573935.1 Arctocebus calabarensis
TTTATATGATTTCAATTATTTTAAATTTGTCAAAATGATTTTATGGTCCAGTATGTGGACTATATTTTTATAAGCTTTATGAGCACTTAAAACAAATGTTTTTCCTATCTCCCCCTACCTTTTCCCTCCCCTTCCCTCCCGCACCCCATCACACTTGTAGAACATATTTGAAAGGTCAGGAGAAAACTTCTAAATACAGATCAAAAATGTTTTCACATAGTAAATGAGAAAATCTCATGAATGTTATGTCAATCAGGTTGATGAAAATATCTCAGATTGTATGTGAAGCCCGCACACTGTACCCCATGATTGAACTAATGTACACAGCTATGATTCATTAAAAAAAACAAAAAACACAACTATAACCTAATAAGGGGGAAGGGAGGAGGTGTTTGGTGGGAGGATGAAGGGCATTTGATGGGATCTCAACTAATGTACACAATGCAAGGGTATATTTCTAAACAACTAAGAGTAAACTGTAAATGTTATACCACAAAAAAATAAGTGAGGTGATAGTTATATTAATCAGTTTGATTTAAGCATTCCATATTGTATATCAAATCGTTACATTGTACTCCAGAAATGTATACAGTTATGATTTAATAAAAAATTTTTTTAAAGAAAAAATTTTTTAACATTTTAAAATAAAATGTTAACTCCAAAATGAAAAACTAGAAAATACAACTAATAGAACACAAAGAAGCTTAGAAATTAATAACATTAAAGATGAATATTTGAATAGAAATATTGAAGAAACATCTCAGAAATTAGAATAAAAAGAAAACAGACAGAAAATAAGAGAGAAAAGTTAAGCACAATAAAATAATTAGAGGTTCAGTCTAGGAAGTACAGTTATTTTGTTTTTTTTTTTTTTGAGACAGAGCCTCAAGCTGTCACCCTGGGTAGAGTGCTATGGCATCACAGCTCAAAGCAACCTCCAATTCCTGGGCTCAAGTGAGTCTCTTGTCTCCACCTCCTAAGTAGCTGGGACTACAGGCACCCGCCACAACGCCTGGCCATTTTTTGGTTGCAACCATCATTGTTGTTTGGCGGGTTGGGCTGGATTCAAACCCGCCAGCTCAGGTGTAGTGGCTGGCACCTTAGCCCATTGAGCCACAGGGGCTGAGCCCAGGAAGTACAGTATTTGAATTTGAAAGAGGAAATAGATAAAACTAAAGGGAATAAATTATCAGCAAAGTAATTCAAGCCTATTTCCCAGAACTGGAAGACATGAATTTCATGACTGAAATTTCCTATTGAACACCTACCACAATGCAAGAAAACAGACGTACATAGAGCCAAGACGGCATTGTGAAATTTCAGAACCTTTAAGACAAGGAGATCTTAAAAGTTTTAAGGAAGACAAAACAGGTCACATATAAAGAACCAACTATCAGAATGGCTGTCGCCTTCCCAACAATAACTTTACAACCTAGAATAGAGTTTTGAATCAAGTGAGGGAGACTAAAGAAAAATTTAGTCTCAAAATGATTTGAGAAATTTACCAACCACACAATCTTTCTCAAGAAGCTACTCTGTAGTACCACCAACACAATGGAGAAAACTGAAAAGAGAATGACTGGAGATACAGAAAATGAGAAAGGTGAAGGAAATCTCCAGGTGATGGTAAAGGGGAGTTCCCAGATGATAATTCTGCACACATTAGAATAAGGCAGGAGGCTCTGAGAGAGGCTTGTTTCAAAGAGGTGAAAAGGCTAGAATATTTGATAGGTCTGAATGTCTTGAGAGGAGACCTTTGGCAGAACTCAGGGGTTTGAACTAATGATAAGTACATAGAAAGCCATGCAAAAGCAAAAAGTAAGATATTTTATTTATTTCAGGGGAAACACAGAATTGTACGGGAAAGGGAAAAATAATCATGATTTATATCATGGATCAGCCTTAAATAGTATTTATGGAGTATAATAACGTGAACACAACTACTGATCTAACCAAAATTACTACATAAACTGTATTGGAATAGTAAGGAGAAGGGGAGGGTGTGTACACTCACTGAAGGTGGGGAAAGAAAGAACACAATCTTCACCCAATATTGTGTGTAGTAATGGAAAATGCCTAATACTGAAAAGCCAAGAAATAGCAATATGAGCATAATACCTGTATTTTGAAATGTAGGCGTAAATATCTCTAAAAGAATTACTAAAAAAATTAAAAGTAGATGCCTCCAGGGAAGGACTTTTGTTTTTCTTGATGAATCTTTATAGAGCTATTGGAACTCCTTCAACTGTGTGCATGTGTAATTCTAACTAAAACAAATAAAAAAAAATGCACCTCTGGTGTGCTATCTCTGGAATGTTTGAGAAGGGCTTGTAGGAGGGTGCTATGAAGCTGATTCAAGTATTCTGAGGGTGATGGGATGGAATTCCTTTCGCATTTATTCTAAGCCTGGAGCTAGATGAGCTTATGATTTTCAATAGTGGGACTATTTCCAAAGTAGTTGATTTCTCAGGGAACTCTGAAAAAGTTCTTCCTTAAATTAAAATACAGCTTCAAATAACCTATACAGTTGGCCCTGGTTTTACTTCTCAGGACATAAAAAACAAGTCCAACCCATCTTTCTTAGCTATCATTCTCCCTTTAAGCATGATTAGACTGTTGTCAGCAAAACACTGTTCCTATATCTCACACCCACTTGCATGATTTTTAGTCTCCTCATATTCTGTTCAACTTCCTGTGATTACACTCCACTTCGGAAGAGTGTATATATATATGTGTGTGCACGCATGCACGTGCCCAAAACATCATCCCTGCTGTGGCCTGACCCTAGGACATCTCCTCCTTTGTCTTAAAGCTCATCGGTTAAGAGCAGAGACTCCACAGGCAACCAGTTTTGACACTTCCTAGCTGTGGCACTTGGGGTGAGTTAGATAAACTCATTGTCCATTAGATTCTTTGTTTATAAAATGAAGATAATGTCAGTGTTTTCTTCATGGGACTGTTGTGAGGATTAAGCAATATGAAATGTGCCCAGCACTTAAAGCAGAGAATGACACACTGTAGGTGTTTAGTGAATGTTAGCCACTAATTTTTTTCCTAGAGTTTTCCACCAAGATAGCTCGAGAAAACCATTAATATTTTTGAGAGCTTGTACCAATTAAGCAATGAAGCAATCAATCAGATGACAAACATCTTTTGAGTGCCTACTCTGTTCCAGATTCTGAGAAGGAGGAGAATAAAACTACCCCCCAAACTGAAGGAACTGATGGTCCATCGTCTTGCTGACTCATTGCAAAAACCAAAATCCTTTACACTTGTTTCATTTTGAAAAAATATAACAAATTTTAAGAAAAATCAATTTTATTGATGGTATACATGCACATCACTTAAAAAGTTGAATAGGGCAGCACCTGTGGCTCAAAGGAGTAGGGCGCCGACCCCATATGCTGGAGGTGGCGGGTTCAAACCCAGCCCCGACCAAAAACCACACACACACACACACACACACACACAAAGTTCAATAGTATTAAAAGCTTATAACAAAATAACAAAACTCAATGGTTCCCTGCCTCTCTCCTCACACTCTTACAATGCCCCTTCATAGAGGAAACCACCTTTGATTCTTGTGGCCTTTTCTCGTTGTGTATACATCTCAGCACTTTGAGGTCATATCCCTAGATGATACTGTTTGGAACTGTTACCTTTAGACATAATTACCTATTATGATAGATAAGCATCCAAACCTTATACCATCTCCTACTTTATCCTGTGTACATCCTCCCAAGATAATCCAGTTTTTTATTAAATAAATGTCTGTGTTTACATAACTTGTTTATGCAAATACAATTTCTAGTTGAGCATTGTTGACTGTGGTTATTTCTTCTTTTTTTCCTGCAACTGTTGCCCCTGCCATTTGCTAAATATTCTTTGACCCTAACCTCTCACAGACAAACCAACGTTCTATGGTCCATCACTCAATTGTTTTCCCTTCAGTAGAGGCTCCCCGCTTCCCTCTCCTTTTCCTCCTTTCCTGTCTGGGGACTCTCGAGGCTGCTGCAGAGCTGTCATCTTCAGACCTGAAATCAACTTGGAATTCCCTATGTGTTTTTCCCAAGTTAGATTCCTCCTCTCTTTTTTGGTTTACAAAACAAGACTTGTTTTGGCAGAGAACATCCTCCTGTGGTCAGATTTAAAAGGATCTTCCCAGCCAGGCATGGTGCTTCACACCCATAATCCTAATATTTTGGTAGGCCGAGGTGGGAAGATTGCTTGAGGCCAGGAGTTCAAGACCAGCCTGAGCAACATATCGAGACCCTTTCTCTACAAATAATTTTTTCTAAAAAAGTTAGCTAGGTCTGGTAATGCATACCTATAGTCTCAGCTACTTGGAAAGCTGAGGCCAGAGGATCACCTGAGTCCAGGAGTTTGAGGTTGGATTATATCTTTGTTGTTAAAGCCACCTCTAGCAAGCTTTAATAAAGAAAAATTATGCAAGCTTTATTTTTACCAGTCTATCCTGGCATGCTGCTAATGATACCAGAATCACTAAGATCAATGACAGCCTGTGTGTCTACTCAGTAATATTTTATTCACATTCAATATTATTCAATATTATTATAGTGATGGACACCAGTTTGGGCCAAATGGCATTTCAGTTTTCCCCAAAGCTGAGTAGTTGTTGGTGAGGATGACCAATTTTGCTTTGCCTTGTCTGATTATCTTCAGAGTCCGCTTGTATTCCCCTTTTCATAATGAATTGGTGCCTACAGTTGATCAACTCCAGCAGCTTTCTGGTATTCTGTGTGGACACCCTCTTCCTGCCATAGTTGACTGGGGAGTGAGAAAGTAGCTTGAATTATCATACTGATGATTTCTTACCCGGGGTTTTCTGTTCATCCTCTCTGAAACTGGAATCAGATATTGAAACTCCTGGATTGGTTCTCTAATTTCTTCATTTTTTCTTTCCTGTTTTCTCCTCAGTTATTTTACTCTCATTTTAGGAGAATATTTCAACTCTATTTCTGATCCTTCTTTTGAATTTTTATTATTACCAATATGTTTAATAATTTCTAATACCTCTTTTTTGTAACCTGAATGTTCCTTTTTATAGTTTCCTATACTTGTTTCAAAGGTAATTGTCTCTTAATAATTATCTCTTACTTCCCTGAGGGCATTCATGAAACCTTTTGAGTTTTAATCTCTGTATTTTATTTGGTTCTTTATTTAGATATTTTGTTACCCTGGGATGTAGGTTCAGGATTAGCTGATGGATGCACTCAGCTTGCACACAGGGCTTGTTGACTTTGAGCTTCACTGTACAGGAAGTCGGAGGCACTATTTGTTTTGGAAAACTTCTGAGTCAGTCTTTTCTAGTTCTTTTCCTCCGGTTGGTCATATTCCTAAGAAACAAATATTTCTTATTTCCTTCCAAGATGACATGTATGCTGTCAGTCTTTTGGTGGCTAATTAGGGAAACGGGAACAAGGCCTTAGCATTTGTTGGTCATGAAAAGCTCTGGTTTGTGTTACTGTTCTCAAAGCAACAAATGTGCCAATTGACCTTCAGTCCAGAAAGAGTTTCTTCAAAGAATAAAAGTGCTTCTTCTAGGGTGGCACCTGTGGCTCAAAGGAGTAGGGCGCCAGCACCATATATCACAGGTGGCAGGTTCAAACCCAGCTCTGGCCCAGAACTGCAAAACAAAAAAAAAATACTTCTTCTAAGGAGGAAGAAATGCTCAGTGGTATGGCACAGACAGGAAACTGAAGACTGATTACTTTTCAAATAGCCCTCCCTCAGCCCTCCTTAGGTACTATGTAGGTTTGCCAGTTCTGGAGTGTTTTGAAAACTCTTGTTGGTTTTCTGGTTTTGCCACCATTGTCTTAGAACTCAACATTCTATGATGTGCTAAGTTCCATCAGCTTTAACTGCATTTGAGCTGAATTGTATATACAGAATTACATTTTTCTCTCTCTTGCTTGTTCTCATTCTCTCATTCTGTTTTCTTCATTTTCACTTTCTGGATATTGGCCTTCTTAGATCAATTCTCTCTATTTTTTTAAATTTTCTTTCTCTTTTCAATCTCTTTGTCTTTTTCTTATACTTTCTCGGTGATTTCTTCAAGTTTATTATTTAACCCTCTATTGAGCTTTTAATCTCTGCTGTCACATTTAGAATTCCTGAAAGCTCTCACAATAGTATCTTGTTTCATGAATGTATTTTCCTTTATCTAAGAAAATTAATATTAGCTTAAAACATTTTTTCTGCTTTTTATTTATTTCTTCTCTATTTTAGCTTCTTTTGGTCTATTTCTTTCCAAGGTGTGGCTTTCATCAAACATCTTACTCCCTTATTTATTTATGTCTTGGAGAGTCTTGCTCTGTTGCCCAGCCTGGACTCAAACTCTGAGCTCAAGTGATCCTCCTGCCTCAGATTCTCTAGTGGCTGGGATTACAGGTGTGCACCACCTCACCCAGCCCTGGTCACTTATTTTTAAAGCAGAAGGAACTGAAATGCTGATTAGGAAGTTTTATGTAGGAGGTGCTTATTTGCTGCTGGGGTTCTTTGTAAGGTGATCTGGCAAGGCTTCTGTTTTTCCCTTCAGAAGGACTTTAAACGTTAGTATGTGCAGGGACTGGATTTTCGCTAATGATGTTCAGTTTCCACAGGGAAAGTTGTCCAATCTCTTTGCCTGGAGGAATTTAACCTGCCTTCCAAGCTGAGCCCTGACAGGAACTGGCAATATGGGCAATACTGGTGTCTGAGCCTATAAGTCCTTGTGTGTGAGCCTTCTCTCCTCCAGTTCCCCTTTTTCCCCTAACCCTGTTTTTGTTCATATTTCACTATGTCCACTCTTCTCTTTCTTTTTTTTGTTTTTGAGACAGAGCCTCAAGCTGTCACCCTGGGTAGAGTGCCTTGGCATCATAGCTCACAGCAACCTCCAACTCCTGGGCTTAAGCAATTCTCTTGCCTCAGCCTCCCAAGTAGCTGGGACTACATTCGCCCACCACTATGCCTGGTTATTTTTTTGGTTGTAGCTGTCATTGTTGTTTGGCAGGCCTGGGCTGGATTCAAATCCGCCAACTCTGGTGTATGTAGCTGGTGCCTTAGCCACTTGAGCTACAGGCACTGAGCCAACTCTGCCCACTCTTGTGGCTACAGTCCTATAGGTAGCCTCCCTTGTCTGCTTAGCATTTAAAAATTTTTCTTATTGTAATATTATTTAAATGAGTTCAGGGGAAGTAAATACAAATTTTTACTTTTCAAAGAAAACTAGTAGTCCCACATCTGGCCAAGCCATGTCTTCTTCCTGAATTTGTATAACTACTTATGTGGAAACTCACTGCCTTGAATCTTGTTTAATAGGACAAAACATACTGGAATTTTGATTCCATCATTTAATATAAAGTGAACGTACTGTATTTTTGTGTTGGCTATTACAAAGCTGGGCCTAGCTTCCTCAGGATTCAGGATTGTAAGACAACATACCAACTTCTACAGGATATCTGTGGACAAGAGGAAGAAGATTGACATAGGAGTGAACACACATGCTCTGTGTGGGAAGGCAGAAAGGCCGGTGGATGTGCTGGGACCTGAACTGATGTGTATGTGAACTAACATGGCACGAGCTCATCCTAAACTTGGGCCCTGGCACAGCTGCACATACCCAGTAAGTTATACTGGTGCCTTTGACCCATGTTTTGCTATCCACTCGCTTTTGCAGATGACCAGGTGAGGTGTCCCCTTCTGCTGGGGCAGGGTTTCTTGAGAAAGACCAGGTGGTACAGTATGTCCTTCTTGAAGGCTTGCATGCAACTCCCATCCCAATAAGAGGTCTTCACTTAATTAAGATCAAGTGGCCAATGGTAAATGTGGCATTTCAAACTAGGCCAAAGTCATTGATATTATGTTTAAATGGGAATAGAATTTTATCAAATGTTTAAAAACAAACAAAAAGCTAAAAGAACAAGTAATTTCCAATCTGTATTTGGACTTTTAGTGTAAACTACTTTTTAAAAATCTTCTATAAATCACATTAAAGAATAAGGGGTTTTCTCCAAATTCAGAATGGCTGTCACTAATTGACTGTTATTTCAAAACAACCCACACTTTCACGCAGGTTCTAAAATTTTCTCTTAAAAATCCTTTGATGCTATAATGGAGCATGAAGAATTTGCATCCTGTTCTCTTCCAGAGCCCAGAGCTGAGCTGCGGGCTCGGGTGGGATGGCCCTTGGCTCAAGGCTGGCGTTGAGTCCTCAGCTTTGTGTCCTGTCTTCACCCTGTGTCTGCCAGTCTCCATCTGTAGGGCAGGAGGGAAGGGAAAGTCAATTTGGCTGACAAAACCTTTGCTAAGAGAACAGCTTTTCCTTGGGAGTTGATATTCCTCCTGACTCAGAAGTAGTATACATGGAATATGGAATTTTTGTAATAGTTCCTGACAAGCTACTGTACTTCACCTAAACAATTAACCGTAAGCATGCTATGAGTTATAATTAACCTTGTAAACGTTCAATAGATTTTTTTTTAATTTGTGGCAATGACATTTATAGAATTGATTTTCAGTGTTTATCTGTGTTGTGATTTAAACTTAAGGCAAATGTAAAATCCTTAATTTTTGTGTTGCAAAATTCAACTATGACATCATCAATTGCTAATTATGTTTTCTAATTTATTCCCAATAATAGTATTGCAATGTTTTTATTCTTGAGAGTTTTACTTTGTCACCCTTGGTAGAATGCTATGGCATTATAGCTCATAGCAACTTCAAACTCTTGGGCTTAGGCAATCTTCTTGCCCCAGTTTTTTTTCATTTTTAGTAGAGACAGGATCTTACTCTTGCTCAGACTACTCATGAGCTCAAGCAGTCCACCCACCTCGGCTCTCCAAAGTGCTAGGATTACAGGTGTGAGCCACTGCACTGACTTCTATTGCAATTTTTTTTTTTTTTGAGAGTCTCACTATGGTAGAGTGCTGTGGCATCACAGCTCACAGCAACCTCTAACTCTTGGGCTTGAGTGATTCTCTTGCCTCAGTCTCCCAAGAAGCTGGGACTACAGGCACCTGCCACAATGCCTGGCTATTTTTTAGTTGTAGTTGTCATTGTTGTTTGGCAGGCCCGGCCTGGGCTCAACCCTGTCACCTTCAGTGTATGTGGCTGGTGCCCTAGCTGCTAAGCCTGCTATTGCAATTTTTTAAATGTCCTTAGAACCTTTACTTTTAAAGAAAGGATAAAAATAACATCAGAATGCCTGTTAATGTATACTTTTCTTCTCAGAAGATATGAACCTTTCATTTCTATCATGATGAGAACAGAGTTACTTTCTCGAAGTATTGATGTGATGTGAATTATAAAAAATTGAGCCCTGCTTCTAAGCAACTGAGCTGAAAACAATTGGGATTCAAAGGAGATTTAGCACAGCTGGAAGTTCAACTTTCAGAGGTCCCTAATTGTGGAGTCTTCGGTGGGGCTGAAGAGTGAGGAGGAGAGCAGCAAGAATCCTATGGCTTGTAAAAAAGCTATGCTTATATATCTTTCTTTTTGTAATCATTTAACATGGAAAATTTCAAGCATACAAAAAAGACTCATACCTATAATGAAACACCATTGTAAACATTTGTTTTTATTTTTATTTTATTTATCTGTTTTGAGACAGAGTCTCACTCTGTCACCCTGGGTAGAGTGCTATACCATCATCACTCACAGCAGCCTCAAACTCTTGGGCTCAAGCAATCCTCTTGCCTCAGCCTCCTGAGTAGCTGGGCTATAGGTGCCCCTTCCCTTCAGCTGGATTTTCTATTTTCAGTAAAGATTGGGCTCTCACTCTTGCTCAGGCTGGTCTTAAATTCCTGAGCTTAGGGGATCCACTCACTTAGGCCTCTCAGAATGCTAGGATTATAGCACACATGGCCATTTTTATAAAGCAATAAAATGCTTTCTAAATTTTGACAGACACACTGATATGATAGGGCTCACAGAAAACTCCTAGAAATGAGGCTAGGCATCTGATCTGTGACATCTACTGTCCTAAGTCAGGTATAAAGGGAGATAATAGTAACCACAGAAGAGTCAGGTGCTAAAAAGGGATGGTCTCAAGTCCAGAGTGGCCTGGGGGCAGCTATCAGATAAGAGACATGCTTGATAGAGAACTTAAAAGTTGCAAGTGACCTGTGTTACCCAGAGCAGGGGGAGCTGCCCCTGGAAACTTTGTTCTCTGGGCCTGGGAATCCCTGCTCACCTTTCAGGCCCCACGGCAGGTGAGTACCTCAGAGAACAAAGGCTGCACATACTTTTTTTCAGAGGAATGTCAATATTTAATAACAAGGAAAACCCTAAAACCCCCCAGGGCCTTCCAAAATAGATGGAATTAGTCAGTAGTGACATTTACAGGGGTTTTTTTTCTCCCTCCCATCCCCGTTCTGAGGAATGGCAAAACTTTTTTTCTTTCTACTTAGTAAATTTATCTCCCTTGAGGATTTTTATCCTGAAAGAAAGACTTGGTTAAATCCTATACTGTATTCACTGTATTTTGTTGCCAAAAAAACCCAAACCCTAAACAAAACCACCAAACTAAATTGTTACAGCCTATTTGAGAAAGAGCTTCATTATGTTGACAGTGCAGAGGGCTGAAATGGAGGCTATAAGTTAGAAAAAGTGTGGATGGGCGGCACTTGTGTCTTAGTGGGTAGGACGCCAGCCCCACATACCGAGGGTGGTGGGTTCAAACCCAGCCCCAGCCAAACTGCAACAACAACAACAACAACAATAGCCAGGCATTGTGGCAGGCACCTATAGTCCTAGCTGCTCTGGAGGTTGAGGCTAGAGAATCACCTAAGGAATTGGAGGTTGCTGGGAGCTGTGTGATGCCATGGTAACTCTACTGAGGGCAACAACAACAAAAAAAAAAAAAAAGAAGAAGAAAAAGTGGGGATGAATTAGTGAAAAGCTAAAAGGAATGGCTTCTCTGAAGTAGTAAAAATCTGAGTTTTCTCAGCCCTTCATTTGGATAGAAAGTGCTTTCCTCCCAGTAGGAATTGAGGAAACATTGCTATAAATACTGCAAAATTCTTTTGTAACTGCAGTGGTGTCATGGCTGTCTAGGACACATGGACACTTTATAGACTGATGCAATGTAATCATGTGTCTGGCAAGGGGATGGGGCTAGTTGAGAAAGAAATCCAGTGAGAGAGGGAGTACCAATAACCAAGGAGGAGGCCAGCTGCCCATTTATTGATCTATCATTCATTCATCCATTCACTCATTCATTCATCTATTCATCTTTTCTTTTTCCCTACCACAGGGCCTGGGGCCAGCTCTCTTGACTGCTCCCCTTCCTTCAGTTACCTCCTCCTCTTCTTTCAGAACTCAGCCAAGCTTCACTTCATCAGGGAAGCCACTCCGGGCCCCTTCTTCTCCACATCACACTTCTTACTGAACCACAAGCTATGGTATATCACACACTCAGGAAACGTTTGTTGAATGAATGAACAAGCTAATCCATTTGTCCCTGTGATTTATGTTTTGTCTCTTTACTAAGAAAGAATTTACTAAAAATAGCTATAGGCAGGTAGGCCAAGGCTGGCAGGAGAGCAAGCTTTTGCACCTGAGAACTCAAACCAAGTCAGGCTGTACCTTCTCCAAAACCTAAGGTTGCTGAGAGCGAGCTACCAAATTTCAGCCAGGGTCTAGGAGGTTGCTTCATGGAGATAACCAGAAAAGACAGAAAGACAGAAACAGTGGAAACTCTGACTACATGTATGCCAAACTCATGTGATTCTCAGAATTTAAAGTATTATGCTTCTGGTAAGAAAGCTTCAGGCAAGAGAGATTAAGTGACTTAAAGTCCCTTGTACATGTGGGTCCCTGAGATTTCTTTGATCTGATGGTGGAACTATAGGAATCTAGAGTGCTCTTATGCTTTGGATTTGAAGAGGACAAATTATTTCCAGAGAAGTAAAACTACCCAGAGTGCAGATCCCAGAGGAAACATTTAGAAGAGAAAGGGAACCCCTCAGAGTCATTGAGCTTTCCTAGGGCAGTGCTGATCAAGGGGGTGCCCACAACTCTATCAAGAAGGTATTGTGGGAGGTCGCTCTTCCCTCAGCAGATGATTTAGAGACTGCTGAGTTTTACTGAAAAGGCAAGCTTTTCTCACAGCACTATTGAAAGTTCTGGACAGTTGTTACTTGTTCTGCTTAATTCAGATGTTTTATTCAATAAGCCATCAACTGTGTATTTTCAAAATAACTACACCTCAAACTTTCAGACATGAGCTTATTTGGCCCTATGATGCTCCTGTGAAGAAATTAAGGCTCAGAGGCCTCTGCCTGACAGTTCGTGAAGAGGTTACTGCAGCAGCAGGGTGCTGAGCCTTGATGCTGGCCTAGGTCCTATGCTTGGTCCTATGGACCACAGGTGGCTTATGGGAAAGGAAGTATTTGAAAACCCTCAAAATTTCATTTTTTCCCCCAGCTTTATTGAGGTGAATGAACAAACACAAATTGTATATAATCAAGGTGAACAACATGATGATTAGAAATATATGTACATATTAGAAAATGATTGCTGCAGTCAAGTTAATTAACACATCTGTCACCTCACATAGAGCCCAATGTGTGTGTGGGAGGGGGTGGTGGTGAGGACCCCTACCATCTTAGCAAACTGTACACAATACAGCCCTATTCACTGTAACTCCAGTCACCATGCTGTACCATAATTCCCCAGAACTTATTCATTTTATAACTGAAAATGTGTACCCTTTAGCCAACATCGAACTTCATTTTCAGTACTCAATGTCTGTGTCCTTCCTCTCAGAATCACCTATATTTACCTGAAACTTTTATTCTTACCACATGCTGCAGCATAAGGTGGCATAGGTGAGTGGCAACCTGCAGGGATAATGATTGCTAATAATGATCAATAATATTAATTAATAATGATAATGATTTGACAGCATTTGCCCAGCGGCAGACCCCCCGCCTCCGTGCTTCATCTACATTAGCACGTTAAATCTCACAGTAAATCTGTGTGACAGGTACTATAAGGAGTCCCACTTTCCAGACGTGGAAACTGAGGCACAGAGAGGTAAACTTAATGAAGCCTCACAGCGTATAGTGTCTGAGATCTATCTTCTTAACCACACACCGAGCTGACTTTTTATCTAAAAGATTCGTTTCAGTTGGGCTTTTTGAGTATAAAGGGATGGAGAATATTCTGGAAACTCTAGGGTTCAAAAAGATTACTTTTCTTCTAAAGAAATTTTCTAGAAAAGCACACTTCTTGAACCAGCAACCCGCGAACCCAATACAGCTCGCACAGCTACAAAAGAGTGTGGAAAGCTGCCAGTCTCCCCCCATCCCCACGCTGTCCCCCGCGTTTCCCGGGGACCAGGTAGCCGAGAGGTCGAGCTCCGCGCCAGCCGGTCCAGGCCCGCAGGGATCCGCCAGTGCTGGAGATGGGCTGGCGGCGGCTGGGACTCCGAGGAAGCGGGGGCGACTGTCACCGCTCCCTGTGCAGGACTCCCGCCACTTCCCGGCACACATACACGCTGAGAGACATTTCTGAGGTTTGGTGGGAGTACGGGGGCCGTGGCGGCACTCACTGGCTGTTTCTCGGGGCACCCTGCTCGGTGGCCCCTTGGTCACTGTCAGCCGGGAGGAGGGGGAAGGCTCCTTCCCCGCGCACCCGAGACCCCTGAGCAGGGTCGGCGCCCCCGGGAACCCGGCGCGGGCCTGGAGGAGATGCGGACGGTATGCTGGCGCCAGGAGCAGTCTCTGCCTGGTCCCCGCTGTCCGCGCGGCTCTCCTTACTAGGACTGGCCTCTTTTCTTCCTTTTTTCCAATCCAGTTCCTGCTTCTCCTTTGAGACTCGATCAGATAACTCCTTCCCTGAAGCCCGAATCCTGCACCGTCAACTCCGTCCGGGCCCTCCGTATCTGCCTTTCCCTGGCTAGTATGAAAAACCATCTGCCATTGATTGAGTCAGCCCTAGGCCGGGAGCTTGTGTGCTTGGAGCTGTTTTTGCCCACCATGCAGTCCCAGTGCCAGGCTTTCAGTAAATACATAGAGGAGACTTCCTATATCAGTGGTTCTCAACCTTCCTAAAGCCGCGACCTACCCCAGAGCACCGTTGTCCATGTAAAAGATGGGTCATCTCAGGATCTAATGCAGCGTTTTCCAACCTTTTTTTTTTTTTTTTTTAATTTCATGGCACTCTTGAACGTATAAACTCCCAAGGCACATTTAAATTATGCTGATTTTAAAAAAGAGAAAGGACGGCGCGGTGGCTCACTCTGGGAGGTGGATTGCCTGAGCTCACGAGTTGAAGACCAGCCTAACCCAGAGGGAGACCCAGTCTTTAAACAGCCGGGCGTTGTAGCGGACGCCTGTAGTCCCAACTACTGAAGAGGCTGAGGCAAGAGAAATGCTTGAGCCCAAGAGTCTGAGGTTGCTGTGAGCTGTGACCCTATAGCAATTTACGGAGGGCGGCAAAGTGAGACTCTGTCTAAAAAAAAAAAAAGAACTGTATTCCCTGTGCTTTGAACATCTTTCAAAAGTGATTTAATTGATTTTAAAAATTTTTCACAGCACACTTAAGATCTTTTTGAGGCCCACCAGTTGAAAATCACTGATGGCAAGCTTGGTAAACTTAGTGAAATGATAGAGCTATAGTAGAGAAATTTTTTGCTTGAGAGCTGGGCTAAAATTTCTGCTACAGTCTGGGCACTTTTAATTTAAAAGTGAGCATATGTGAAACAGAGTGCCCCAAAAGTGATACGAATTAATACATCGCCATAATCATTTAATCATCTTAGGTACCCACCAAAGTACTGTGTGCATTACTCAAGTTGGGGCCTTTAAAAAAATTACCCAATCAAGAAATCTCATCCTGTTCCAGTGAGGGAAATGTGAGTGTGTGAGATGACCTGAGGAAAGACTCTGTATTATTGTTATTTCACTCTCTTGCTCATTTCAGACATGGTGCTTTGAACAATTTAACCTGGAGGCAAGATTGGTATGTGGAAAATGGACCCATGCAGAGGATAAGTAATTGGATTATCACTTCTAATGAGACAGGGTAAACGGGCCAATAATCAGTACACTTGGACCTGTAAACTGTGTATCTCTAGAAGATTGTCAGGGAAATAGAAGGAAAAAAAAATCTGAACTTTCTGAGTAGGTGATATTTTGTATAGCTCCAACTAAATGAACTAAATTTGTGTTTAAAGATTGTAAGTGTGCACATGACAGTGGAAGCTGAAGGTTTTCAGCTGCCTAAAAGTGGTAATTTCCCCCTTTGGAGGGCAAGGAGGCCCAATGGGGGGGTTGGGTGGAGATTAATGTGTAGATCAAATGTTTGAATTTTAAGTACAGTCTTCTTAAGTCATCACTTTCATTTCTGTCTTCTAGAGAAATCTGACTCAGCTAGAAAGCAATGGAATGCAATAAGGGTTGCATCAGCTGTTGAAGAGGAACTGATCATACCATGGGATAAAACTGATTCCTTAAGGGAGATAACTGGTCATTTGAAGGCAGCAGACTTTCTAGGAGCAAGTAACATGGGGTCCAACTTGTCCCTTGTTAGCAATTTGTATTAGAAGGAGGAATGGTTGCATTTTTTGATGCCATTACTCCTCCTCTCAGCAAGGATTTGCCAGGGTGGGCTATAAATAAATTTTCATGCTTTTTCAGAATGTTTCTTGTATATAGAGTTCTAGATTCACTCTATGGAACTCTGTCTACAAAAGAGTTGATATGGTTAGGATTTTGCCTCGATTTTGACAGGCAGGGGGTTTTCTTTTATTCATTCTTAAGTAAGCAACTAATACATGGTGGCCATAAAGTTTGTGTGCAATTTAAAATAGTGTGGAGTTTAAAATTGCATACAAACTTTATGACCACCCTCTGTTACCTTACAATGTTTCTGGCATCTAATGTAACTCAGGGAGAAAGGAAGTAAATGATGTGGCCTTGGAAAGCTCACAGGAGAGAAACAACGCAATAATGAAAACTCATATTCACACAGCACTTTAAAATGTAAAGGTCACTTTTTACTACTTTACCACATTAGTTGTCTCTGAAAGCTTGTTGCATAGGCTTTCCTATCCCTTGTTTTACAAATGAGGACAATGAAGCTTGGAGAAGTTAAAGGACTGCCTCCAGATTCCATTTCAGTAAATGGCAGAGTCTGAACTTAGAAATAGTATTCTGCATCAGATCTGATTCAAAAGAGGCGATTTTAGTTTGAAATCTGTAAAGAGCATGCTGGTGAGGCTGCATGAATGGTCAGCGTGGACTGGACTTTTGAGGGGTGCTATCATGAGGCAGGGGGTATGTGGTATGTGTGTAATAGTACAGAATCAAAGGACCTCCTCCTGGGGGAAGGAGAAAAAGGGCAGGAATAAGGTTGACATGTGGGTGGGAGGAAGGAGACAGAACTTTCTAAGCAGAAGAACCATGATGGGAAGTAATGGGAGGTCAGACACTGGGGGATGCAAAAGGTAGGGTTGCAACAGTAACGCCAGGAATTTTCTTTCCATTGCCTATGGAAGCCCACAGTGGAGGGGCTGCTAAGAACATGTTCGGTTATGTACACAAGTTGTGCATGAGAAGTTCTTATGCAAAATGATTAAACATGCTTTGTTGTTCTGCCTGGTTTTACTTACAAAGGTTTCTTATGTACAGAAGTTTATGGGAGTCCTGACATTGTCTAAGACATTGCTCAGATTTTAAAATAAGAATAAAGTTATTACAAAAGACAATAGCCTTCTTGGGTTACCTGCAGCAGTTGATGACAATCTGCTCCTCTGTCATAGTGAAGACAGTTTAGGCCACATTCCCATCAAGATTCCTGCATCTTGAAACTTGAGGGAGACTAGGTGATCTAGCCTTGCTCAAGGTAGGGACAGGCAGCCTGAGAGTTGAGAGGGAAGTAAGACCTGATAGAGACCCGGGTGATCTCTATAGGTATGTGACTTCCAAGCCACAAATCACTTATTAAACTACTGGATTCATAAGGCTAAGATCACTGTGCATTTGTGTCACTCTAGTTACCTTGAGATCTGGGACCTATGGGGCTACGGTGGCAGCTGGTCATGTCAGAGACACTCTTCTGCATGGCGTTATAATCACAGGGGAGAAGCTGAACTTGATTAGGAACTCATGGGAAACAACCCCTAAAACCAATGGCAATAAATTAGGGGACACTTAGCCTAGAGAGGGCAGTTGGGTTACAGAAGTTCTCCCTTTTTCCTCTGAAACTTCCAGGTAGGTCCCAGAGAACACAGGATGGAAAGAAACATTCTGTGAGTTAGTGCTCAACTGGCTGCACCCAGAGTCTCATCCAGAGGATTATTTGCCTAAATTTTAGCATAGAGTTTACAGTTTGCTGATCTGTATTGGTTAAGAGCACAGGCTGTAGAATCAGGGACTATAAAAGTTTACTGGACTACTTAGAGCTTTGAGTTTCCTCTGTAAAATAGGATAATGAAATAGTAAAACAGATAACATTGTGTTGAGGATCAAATGAAATAATATACCTATTGCAGGTTGGGTTCCTTGGAGGACACAGATGGAGATTTGCACACAGGAAGATTATTGGGGGGCCCTTGTAGGAACAACAGTTTGGGGAAAGTGAAGATGGCATTATTTGGCACAGAGAGGTGTGCCAGAATTTTGATGAAATTGTAAGAAAGGCCTCCCTAATCCCTGAGGTGGCTGTGCAGGTGCGATAGTCCTTCAAACTTATCCTATATAACCCAAAATGTTCTGTCTTAAATCCCAACATCAGTCAGTCATTAGGTATGAAGTATCCCCAGGATGAGGATGTGATCTTGGGTAAAGAAACTTTTCTACTATGGAGGGTAATGCCTGGAGAGGGATTCAGCAGGTAGGGAAATAATTGCTTGAGTCCAGAAGGGGGTGTATGGACCTGAGTGAGGCAGTGCAAATTCACTCAAGTCCATGCCTTGCACCTCAGAGTCACTTGCTTCCTAAAATAAGTTCTGGGAACAGCTCCTCCAAATTCTGTTGGGATTTTTTTTTCTGGGGAAACATATGAGAGGAAGGTGGATGCAATGACCTCGAGCCCACAAGTGTGGCAGCTAGTATTGTAGCTGCAACTGCTACTTCCTCCTTTACTCTCCATTCTAGCTTCCACTTCTTTTTTAGCAGTCCAAGTAGTTCATCTGATGGGTGCAAAGCCAGGCTGTGTGATGGCTGAACTAATGCATTTTCTACTAAGAGACTCCAAAGCAGATCTCCTGGGTGCCAAAACAGTCTTCCCTGCTACCTCTCAGTCTGGATAGGCGGTACTCTCACTTCCTGGTGATCAGTCAGTTACTGGCTCTTTTCCTTATCTGCTGTTCTCTTGGTATGAAAAAGACTGGTTGGCAGACAACTTTATCATTTAATTATGTTCCTTGGTGGAAGCAGGCCACGAACAATGGTGCAAGCCACTGAATCTTTGTAGTGTTTATCTTCCACCATCTGAAAGGCATGTGACTTACCAAGGCCTCCAACATACTTGTCTTCTTGCTCCTTGGGTCCAAAACAGCATAATGTCATCAGTAAAGTGAACCAATAGATGTTCTGTGGAATGTCCAGATGACTTGTGTTTTGTTGGACTCTATTTTTGACAGAAAGTAGAACACAGCCCTGGAGCAAGACTGTAAACATATACTGTTGCAACTCCTGAGTGAAGAACAGTTTCTGATCTTCCTTTCTGATAGAGATTGAAAAGAACACATTTGTCTGATCAATGGCTGCAAACTATATACCTGAAGCAATGTTAATCTTTTCTAGTCAAAATTCACATCTGGCAAAACATTTGTAATTGGGTCTAGTCAGTTGAGTTTGCCCCAGTCCACATTCATCCTTCCAGATCCATCTGGCTTTGGTAGAGGTCGGACTGGTGAATTAAATGGGAATATGATGGGGATCACCACCCCTGCACCCATAGATCTGTCATTGTCCTTGGGCTGTGATACTATAATGGCTAGGATGGGAAAGGGCAAATTCAGTGGCTCCTACTTAGCTTTCCTGTTGTGAGAGGTGGAGACCCTGCCAATAACAGAAAATGTCCATTCTAGTTATAAATTCAGGAACAGGGAAAATGAGTAGGTGAGTCCAGAGTAGCAATGTACCCTCTGAGAGCCAGACCTGAGTCAGCATTTTATTTATTAATTTAATTCCGTAGCCTCCACTCTCATGGGGTGGGGGTAGGAAATATGGTGTTGCTTTGCATCCCTGGGTATTAGTGCCAACCTGTGTTCCATGTCCAACCTTTCTCAAATGTTTGGGATTTCTCCCTTCCCCAGTATATGATTACCTGAGTAAATGACCAAAGATTCCTTAAGGGAAGGATTGAGGTAATCATTACTAACTGTACATATCATGGTATCACAAGGTCCTCCCTTCTAGAAACTTTCTTTAATCAGTGAATTGTAGGTCATGATGCTGGCTCAGATCCAGAAATTGGGCTAGATTTAATCACTTTTCACTGGGCTGTTTCTAGTTTCTTGATGTCTTTGGTTTGTGTAGATTGAGCATCACTTTTATTGACTTGCCCTGGGAGACTTGCATTCTCTTAGCCATGGTGGATCATGATGATTGTAAACACCTTGCTTCTGGGTGTGAAGGGTGGCTACCTGGCCTGTTTTTAGGATCCTGTCATTCCTATTGCTATCAATGAGTCTAGCACATTGGCCCCACAGAGGATAGCTGCTGTTGAAATTCTCAGTGACACTGGTGCCCCTCTCACCAGGGTATTCCTTGCCACTTTGATAACTAGAACGTCTTCTGGTCCCTTTCCTAGAACAAAGTCCTGTCACCACTGCTGAGTGAAGGAGAACAGGTTCTGAGTTTCCTCATTTTATTTAGTGTATCTATTCTCACATTCCTACCTTTCTGAGCTTTTTCATCTCTTCTTCTACTGTATACCATGGAAGTTCTGTCATTTCTAATTCACAATTTTCTCCACAATCCATCCTAAATGGGTCTTAGCACTGTCTTCTGGGCTGTTAAATCCTGGGTCACAAACATAGTATGCTAGTTCCTACCTTTTTATTTCTTAGAATACCCAGAACTTCCTCAATTTGGTTACATTGTGATTTAACTCTAGTTATTGGCCTGATGACCAAGATGAGAAGTAGGAGCAGATCCTGAAAAAGTATAATGTTTATCCATTGCTATGTAACAAATTACCCCCAAGTCTAGCAGCTTCAACAACAAAATTAATTATCTCACAATTTCTGGCTCAAGTTCTTCCATGAAATTTCAGTCAAGATGTTGGCTGGGGCTGCCATCACTTGAAGGCTTGACTATGAGTGGGAGATCTATTTCTAAGACAGTTCATGATGTGGCTATTGGTAGGAATTCTCAGTTGTCACTGGTTATTGGCAGAAGCCTGTGTTTCTTAACATGTGACTCTCTCCATAATGCTACTTGAGTATCCTCATGAAATAGAAGGTAGCTTCCCCCTTAACCTCCTGTGGCTTCAGGAGTCACAGTCTGTCATTTTTTTTTCTTGAGACAGAGTCTCACTATGTCACCCTCAGTAGAGTGCTGTGACATCACAGCTCACAGCTACCTCAAACTCTTGGACTCTAGGGATTCTCTTGCCTAAGCCTCCTATCTAGCTGGAACTACAGGCGCCTGCCACAATGTCTGGCTATTTTCTTGTTGCAGTTGTTATTATTGTTTAGCTGGCCCAGGCCAGGTTTGAACCCACCAGCCTTGGTGTATGTGGCTGGCACTGTAACCACTGTGCTATGGGCGCCAAGCCACAGTCTGTCATTTTTGTAATATACTATTTGTAACAAAAGTCATTCCTATTCAAAGCAAAAGGGAACTACAAAAGGGTGGGAATATTGGGAGGTGGTGACCCTTAGGGCAGTTTTTGAGGCTGCCTAGCATAGGCAAGTGTCGTTTAGCAAGAGTTCTTACATACCTTCAGGTAAAGGGTCAGTGATAACCTTAAACTGAAAGGAGTGAGACAATTCTTTAGCCTCAGGAAAATCTGGTGATTTGAAATTTTTGAATACATCAACTTAGATGTCCCCATTCCAAATCTTAGGATCTCACTCATTCATATTCAGAGACCAGACTCTGATGTGCAATACCTTCAGGGTTGAGAAATCAGACCCCTCTGGGGCTTTATTATTCTTACAATGAAGTCTTAGTTCTTATACTCAGGAAAACTGGCCTCTGGTTGCAGGATAGGAGAGTTTCCCTGTATGCTTCTGAGGAGGCCTTCTAGGATTCAGATTTAGCTTTAATTAGTGATGAATCACACTCAGTCTTTCACTATTTTCCCCAATGCATCTCTTCCCCCAACAACAACCATCTAATTCCACAGTCCTTATAATTATTATCCACCACATCTTGCAAATATGTGATTCTTGCACCTGCCAGTATATTCTCTCCCACCGTATTTCATCCTAGGTCACTCCAGCTCAATTTAAAAAAATGCACTGCTATTGTGTATCACAGTCTTTCAGTGTTTGATCTTATTACGGATGATGAGGTTCTCATTGTGGCCCATTTTAATGTTGCTTTTACTTTCTTTCTTTTTTTTTTTTTCTTTATGAGACAGAGCCTCAAGCTCTCACCCTGGATAGAGGGCTGTGGCATCACAGCTCACAGCAACCTCCAATTCCTGGGCTCAAGCGAGTCTCCTGCCTCTGCCTCCCAAGTCGCTGGAACTACAGGCACCTGCCACAATGCCCAGCCACTTTTTGGTTGCAGCCATCATTGTTGTTTGGTGGGCTGGGCTGGATTCGAACCCGCCAGCTCAGGTGTATGTGGCTGGCGCCCAACCCGTTGAGCCACAGGCGCCAAGCCTTAATGTTGCTTTTTCAAACCACTCCTGAACCAACTGTTGCTGGACAGATTCACTCAGAAATGGGCTCTGAGATGGAGGTTTTCTTCGGGAAGGTAATTGGGGAGATCTTTTGTGAGTGAAGGAAATCAGGTGGGGCAGAAGGAGAGGATGAACTACAGTGCAGCTACAAGAAAGCCCTCAGCCAATATCATGGGCTAGCGTGGATATGAAAAGACACCTCTGAGTTTACCTTAGTTGATGCAAAAGTGCTTGAACTTCATGTTCCTGCTTCCAACAGTCATCTGACCCCAGGAAGTGGATGAGACCTTGGACAAGGCAACTCTGTTCAGCTAAGGGCAATTCCCTGCGAGGGCTCAGCAGAGAGGGCTCAGCCTCCCATACTCCCAGTGCTGGGAACTAAGTATGTTAATTGTGATTGTTGTGGTAGGACTGGGTGGCACGAAGCAGCATCGGAGTTGACACTAGTGTGAAACAAGGAGAACTCTAGGGTGCAAAATTTAAGGAGGGACCCAGTCTTGGGGGCTAGCTTGCCCATGCACAGATCTGATGGTGAGTGCCTTCTCAAATTTTGGGCTTCTCTTGCCTCACCCTGCATAATATCCCCTGGAGTATGTAAGGCACATACCCCAAGGCCTGGCATATGGTGAGTGCTCAGTTATTGCTATTATTGTTATCATTATGGTTTTTATTACTACTACATAATTAAGCACAGCTGAGTTGCCCAGAGAGCTGCAACAGGACAATTGGCTGAGTTGAAAGTGACTTTTTCATCCTGGCTCTACCTTCTTAACCCTAGAAGTGGGAGCTGTGGTAGACACCACCGGTTGCCTTCTTATATCCCTTGCTAATAGAACTCCAACATTTTGGGTATCAGATAGAATGCTTCAGAGGAGACTGGGCCCTCCTTAGCCCTGGGTGAATTCTAATTGTCCTAAGCCAAACTTGCCAGGGATTGGTTTAGGCATGAGAATGTGATACGTTTCTGGTCAGCAAGAAAAGGAGCAGCCTGCTTGAGACTTCTGGGAAATATTTTTCTTATTGATAAAAAGAAGATGTCCTGGGAGATCACTGTCTACTCTTGGCCCCTAGGACCGTGACAAACATCTGGGTTGTCATGACCAGACAATACACTGGGATGACAGAAGGGAAAGAAGAAGTAGTTCTGGGCCTTAATGTCATTTTTCAGCCTCTAAATCCTAAGGACCTCCATAGTTTGACTTGTCTGATAAAGTGACTTATTACTTATGCTACTTTATGTTCTTTTCTATTACCTGCAGCCAAAAGTATCTTTTTGTTTTGTTTTGTTTTCTGAGATAGGGTCTTGCTTTGCCACCCGGGCTAAATGCAGTGGGTTTATTACAAACCACTGCAACCTCAAACTCCTAGGCTCAAGTGATCCTCCTGTCTCAGCCTCTCCAGTGGCTAGGACTACAAGTGAGCATCACAAAACCTGGCTAAAAAGTGACACAGTAATGCTGATTGACAGTGCTGTGAAAGTATAGTGTTTAAGGTGATGAATTGCCACTGTAATTTATTACCTATGATCAGTATATAATTAACCAATCATTTTCTCTTTTGGGAATTTGGAGTCCTGACAACAAAAGACAGCTGTTCTCTATCATTCCATCTATAAAGGTAAACTTGGGAGCTGTGAAAAGAAAAGCTGGCAGTTTTCCTGCCCATGGTGAACATGGATAAGCAAAAAAGGTCAATCTGCAGAGAGAAAAGAAGGGCAGCTCTCCCCTTGCCTCCAGGTCAGCTCTCTTCTCTGAGCCTCTGTTACCCCTCTCTGGTTTGTTCCTCATTTGGCTATTGTCTCACATCCTGGCTTGTGCTGGTATTACTGTCTTTTTCCATGTATTGCTTTTCTCCCCAACTATATTTATTCCAAAGGCTTTTGTTTCCATTAATTCAGTTTTAACCTTATTTGCAATCAGCAATCTATTAGCATCATCAGCCAGAATGTTGCAAATACTGTGTACACAAAGCCAGCACCAGAGCAGGGAACAGAGGGGCTCTGATACCTGGGCCTTGGTAAATATTCTGTTATTATAAAGGGTCCATTCTTACATTCTCAGGTCTTCTGTCCCCTTGTGTACATATTCGTCTGCTCTGCCTTTTTCCTGCTATAGTCTTTGTGGCTGTCCTTGCTCTCGCACTTCCTCTGGAAGCTCTGTTGCCAAGAAACAAGGAAAGGCCAAACTCTTGATGTGAAACTCAGTGTTAATGAGAAAAAGGAGAAGGAAAGTGGGCAGACTTCAGGTGTGCTTTGGGACTGCCTAAATCCCCATAGGAAATGATGTTTTGACAACACAAAGAAGATCAAGTAATTTGGGAAGGGTATAGCAATTGCTGGGGTAGTGAAGTTATTCTGTGCCAAAAGTTTGACAATAATAAGAATGAAATAGGTGCTCAGTCCTTGGTTTGGACACAATGAATCCTGCATCACAATATTGATTCAAGCAGAAGCATTGAATAGCAATAGAGGATGGTTTGGGAACATTGAAAATTGGTACATATACTTGATGCTGGGTGATGGGTGTTTAGATTTTTATTTTTATCATAAATTATTACAATATTTTAATCTCCCATTATATCCATATATATCAATGGTGTCGAACTAAATACCTTAATTTACCATTATTTCTGAAGTCTTTTATTAAAACAAGTTCTATTTTTTTTTCCTGGTAATAAAACCTGTTCAGTGCCTATTTTCCTATCTTACAGTGTGTGTTAAATTCTTACATAGGTATGTTAGTGAGTAAATAGTGCTTTAGAAAAGTGCTTCTCAAATTTCAATGAATCTTGGCTGGGCTAGGTGGCTCCTGTCTGTAATTCTAGCACTCTGGGAGGCCAAGGCAAGAGATCCTTTGAGCTCAAGACTTCAAAATCAACCTGCACAAGAGCAAGACTCCATCTCTACTAAAAAAATTGAAAAACTGGCCCATTGTTATGGCAGGTGGCTATAGTTTCAGCTACCCAGGAGGCTGAGGCAAGAGGATCACTTGAGCCCACAAGTTTGAGACCAGCCTGAGCAAACACATGAACTGTCTCTATTAAAAATAGAAAAATTAGTTGGATGTTGTAGTAGGTGCCAGTTACTAAGGCAGGAGGATCACTTGAGCCCAAAACGTTGAGGTCGCTGTGACTTATGATGATGCCATCATACTCCCAAGGCAGCAGAGTAATACTCTGTCTCAAAAAAGAAAAAAAAAGAAAGAAAAGAAAAGAATTGGGCCAGGCAAGCTGGCTCACACACGTATTCATAGCACTCTGGAAGGCTGAGGTGGGTGCATTGCCTGAGCTCACGGGTTTGAGACGAGCCTGAGCCAGAGCAAGACCCCATCTCTAAAAATAGCCAGGCATTATGGCGGGCACTTGTAGTCCCAGCTACTTGGGAGGCTAAGGAAAGAGAATCGTTTAAGCCCAGGAGTTTAACGTTGCTGTGAGATCTGATACCATGGCTTTGTACCAAGAGCAACAAAGTGAGACTCTGTTTCAAAAAAAAGAAGAGGAAAAGTTAATGGGGCTTGCTAAAAATGCAGATTCTAATTCATTCAGTCCATCTGAGTGAGGTCTGAAATTCCACATTTCCAACAAATTTCTAGGTGATGTCTGTGCTGCTGTCCACAACCTGTATTTTGAATAACTAGGACCTGGAAGACTGGAAAACAAGAGCTTCACATAGATCAGCACACTGTTTGACGTTCCTCCTGTGTCTGAGTCTGTGGTGAAGTGAACTCAGCAGTGAATGCTGTTGGAGGCCTGGAGACCTAGGTTCTAGTCCCAACTGCATCATCAATTAGCAGATTACTCACATTTTTATACCTCAGTTTCCAGTCCTGTAAAATGATGGACTAGGGACTGGATTATGTTTCAAGCTGCCCTAAAGAGACCACTACATCTTCAGAGATCCCACAAGGACTCCCAAGAAAAATGTGAGGAGGGGAAGGAGCGGTGAAGGCAATAGAGAAAGAGCCATTATGCAGAAAGGTAGGAAGAGGACAACAAGGAACTTGTCCGTCACTGAGAAGATGGCTTTATGATGGATACAGTGGTGGCTTTATGATGGATACAGTACTCAATGCTTTGAGCTGAGTGTCATTCCACATAGCATTTAAGGCCAGCATGCTTCCCAATCCTGGGATTATAATGCATGCGTTGTTCTGAAGAAGTCTGAAAATTAAGTCTGGACCTGACCTTCACTAAATGCAATGTAGGTGTCTTACCGTGCTTGTCTTCCCAATGTCTCCAAGAGGCAGCTCAGTGGTGGCAGCATGGTAAGAAGAGTAGAAAATGCAAGTGACAGGATCCGTCACTTCACTACTCTGCAGTGTCCCCATTACCACCATCATAAGGTTTTTGGATAAGGCCATGGCTTAGACCCCTCACAGATCTGATGTTTTAGGATTTGAGGGGTTTTTTGTTTTTGTTTTGTTTTGTTTTGTTTTTGTTTTTGACAGAGCCTCAAGCTGTCACCCTGGATAGAGTGCTGTGGCATCACAGCTCACTGCAACCTTCAGCTCCTGGGCTCAAGCGAGTCTCTTGCCTCCGCCTCCCAAGTAGCTGGGACTACAGGCACCCACCACAATGCCCGGCCATTTTTTTGGTTGCAGCCATCATTGTTGTTTGGCGGGCCCAGGCTGGATTCGAACTCATCAGCTCAGGTGTATGTGGCTGGTGCCTTAGCCCGTTGAGCCACAGGCGCCGAGCCAGGATTTGAGTATTTTTGTGGCAGAGGAGGAAGAAAGGGAAATACCAACTGAATGAGTCAGCACCATAGTGGAACTATCCTGCTGTCCCTGGGGTCTTGTCCACTCTCCCTCCTTCCTGCTTGTTTCCCCAGTGTACCTTCATTTCCAAAGTCTCCTTGGGAACAGGGAGACAAATTGACTCATCCAGGTGTCATTCTTGGGAAGAGCCACAGGAGGAGCTGATGGCCAAAGTCTGAGCAGGGGTGAGGCATACATGCTGAGATGGCTTTTGTGTCTTCTTATTATTCCCAGGAAAGAGAGAGAAGGAAGAAGGAAGAAAAATTTTCCAGTGATATATTTTTATAGTTTGAAACCATTCTTTTTCATTCATTGCTTTACATTAAAATCACCTATAGCACTTTTAAGAAAAGTGGCTCACCCTTAGATGTTCTGACTGAATTGGTATGGAGTGGGACTCAGAAGTATTTGTTTTTGTTAATTAAATCTGCCCAGATGATTCTAATGTGCAATCAGGGATAAGAGTTAGTTTAGTGCTTAGGTTGAGCATTTCCCTTCTCTTTTCAGTGTGATTATGGATGAATTGCCCTGAGTCCTGAATTGCTCAGGAAGAAGCATGTGACTAATATGGATTATTTAATGGTCATTTTGATTTGGACAGAGCTCTTAACTTTCTACTCAAAAGTGATGTGTTTTTGGAATCTTGCAATTTCTTCAGCCTGTGCATCCCAAAATAGCTCTGGTGGGCCACACCCATCTGACCAAGGCTTAGGGGCTAAGAATTTGGTGTTCCTAACTTCATCATGCACGGAAAGTTTCAGCTAAGGATGAGTTCCTTGGATGGTAGGGATTGTGTCTGTCTCAGTTTTCCAGGAAACAGTTATTTTTTTTTCAAAACTGGTGATTTTTTTTCAAATGTGATGATTTTTTTTTTTCAAAACTGCCAGGGGGTTCAGTCTAGTTGCTTGTTGCACAAAGATCCTCATGATTAAGACAATGAGGATTGCCAAGGAAGAAAGGAATTTTTAATATGACAGTTGTCTTGTCCAGAGAATAGGAGAAGCTGCCTCAAATCTGTCCCCTGGCTTAGGGAGATCAGGGGCTTTTTAAAGAGGTGTCATGTGCTTCCAGGCAGGGAGCAGGGATAGTGAGGTCTAGTCACAGAAGTCTGCCCTGGGTCCTTCAGAATCACAACTCCTTTGTTTTATAGAAAATCCATCATGAGCTATGTTTGGTGGCTCATGCCTATAAATCCTAGCAAATTCTGAGGCAGAAAGATCACTTGAGGCCATCATATCTGGGAAACAACTCAAAGGGTCAAGTAGTTAAGGGAGAGGATTGTAAAAAAAACATGTAAGGTTTCATGCAACCAGTTACAGCATGATCTTGCTGCTATGTATGTTTTGCTTGGGAGTGGAATTTAGAGCTAGATCTCATGGACCTAAGATTAGGCTCCAGAGTGGAGCTCAAGAATTTCTTGTGATTATCTCATTCAATTAGTGGTATTTGTTCTATTTCTGCTACCTCATCCCTTCTCATTGTTTTAACCATTACCTGTTAACAGCTTCCAAATCTAGAGATTTCTCCCAATTTTTGTCTGATGATCTGTTCAAAATATTCACCTGGATATCTCATGAGTTCTCTCAAAACTCAACATTAATAAAACCCAACATTCTCAAAACATTGTTTTCCTATTTTCTGTTTTGTTTTTGAGACAAAGTCTCATTTTGTTGCCCAGGCTAGAGTGTCTTGGTGTCAGCTTACCTCACAGCAACCTCTTGGTTTCAAGCAATCCTCCTGCCTTAGCTTCATATATTAGAGAGTAGTTGGGACAACAGGCACTCACCACAACACCTGGTTAATTTTTCTTTTTAGTAGAGATGGTGTTTCATTCTTGCTCAGGCTGGTCTTGAACTCCTGATCCTTGATCCTCCTGTCTTGGCCTCCCCAGAGTGCTAGGATTATAGGCATGAGCCACTGAGCCCAGCCATTTTTTTTTGCCATTTTCATCTTAGTTAATAGCACTTCCATACACTCCATCACTTGGGCTGAATTTGTGGGTCTACTAAGCCTTTTTCACAAGCTATTCAAGGAGTAACTATTTATTGAGCATCTACTATATGCCACATACATTTGTGAGGAGAGAGAGAATAGAAAGTAAAGATGTACTTGAGAAGTGCTATGAAGCAAATAAAGCAATAGGAGAGCAAATACAATAACAAGAGAGCAAATAAAACAATGGGAGAGAAAGAGTGATAAGGAAAGCTACTTTAGAAATTAGGGTCTGGGAGGCTCTTTCAGGTAGTCACTTGAATAATGATAAGGGTCATGGAAAGACAGGGGATGATGATTCAAGAAAATGAGAACTACAGGTACCTGGGCCCTGAGACTGTTTTTAAAAATGTGTGAGACCAATATCTGGACTCAGATAGTGGACCAAATGGAGATGAAAGGAACCAAATCACACTGAATTTGTAGGATGTGGTAAAGATGATGGATTTAATTGCCTTTTATCTTTGGTACTAAATTCAGTAGCCCTAAGAAACTAACACATATTTGGTACTTAGAAATGAAATACTCCTATGACAAATACCTAAAACTATGGAAATTGCTATGGAATTGGGTAATGTAAAATTACCCAAGACTGAAAGAATTTGAGGCACAAGATGAAAAAATTCTCAGAAGGAAGTGAAGTTTCTGTTATTTATGAGAATAAAAATGTTGCAGTAAACAGAAGGAAATGAAGAATATATTTGTGGCATTCAACCCAGGGCGACAACCTGAGACTTGGTCTCAAAAAAAAAAAAAAAAAAAAGAGAGAGAGAGAGAGAAAAGAAAAAAAAAAACTGGAGGAAAGGTAATCCTTGTTTTATACAGGTAGAAAACTTGGCCAAATCATGTTTTCTTTGTTGTGTGGAAAACATAACTTGTAAGCAACAGCTTAGATATTCAGCAGAGTAGATTTTTAAGAAAAATGTTGAAGGTGCAACCTGCTTTCTCCCTGCTGTTAATAGTGAAATACAAGCAGAAAGAAAACATAAGAAGAGAATTGTTATGTTAAAATGAAGCAATAATTTTGGTTGGGAGGTTCTTAATCTATCCAGATTGCAAATGATGCTAAAATTAGAAAATTCACTGTTGGGAAGTGTGCTCTAGAGACAAGGCAAAGGGTATGGCTAGACAACCTTTTGCTGAAGAGATAAAGCATGACTCACGGATGCACTAGCCTTCTTAGCAGAAGCCTGAAATAGAAATAGAGTTACTCATGGAAAATCAGTGAGAGACCCTCTTTTCTGCTGGCATGGATCCCTGTGACCACAAAAGGAGAACCACAAGGTTTATGAGAATGTTATATAGGCAGTAACACTGCCAGATTTGACTGAAAAGGACAGAAACAAGATGAATGAGAAGAGAAAGAGCTATCAGACTTCCAAACTTCTATATATAGGAAATGGACTAACAGAGCTACTCAGCTGTAATTATTTGCTACCTTCAAGAAAAAGGAAGAATGATTCTAAGGTACCACCATAGGCCCAAAGGATAAGCCACAGTAGACCCAAAGAATGAGGCCAACACAGACCCACAAGGCAGCATTGTCTTGGGCCCAGAGGGTGCCTTAAGTGACAGAGGATTATTCTCAGGCTTTGAAACCTAATGAAATTTTTCCTGCTGGGTTGGTTTTTTGTTTTTTTTTTTGGTTTTGGTTTCTGTTTCTCTGTTTTTTATGGTTTTTGTTTTTGTTTCTTGTTTGTTGGCTTTTTTTTTTTTAATAGAGTCTCACTCTGTCACTGGGGCTAGAGTGCAGTGGCATTATCATAGCTCACTGCAACTTCAAACTCCTGAGTTCAAACAAGTCTCCTGCCTTAGCCTGTGAGTAGCTCAGGCTATGAGTACATGCTACCTACCACACCTACCTAATTTTTCTATTTTTTGTAGAGATGATCAGGTTGATCTTGAACTCCTGACTTCAAGCAATCCTTCTACCTTGGCTTCCCAAAGTGTTAGAATGATACACATGAGTCACTAAACCCAGCTCCTACTAGGTTTTGACTCTCTCAGGACTGATGAGCCTTTATTTATTTATTGCATTTGGTCCATAGAGAGAAATTTTGCTCAGGATGGACCATACCTCAAGTTTCACCATACCTGATTTTGATAATGAAATCTGGAACTTTCTGAGTTGATGATCTTTAGACGAGATGCAAAACTTAAAGTTGATGCTGGAACGATAAAAGTCTTGGGAATATTGGCCTGGGGCCATGCCCTGACTCCTGGGACCAAAGTTCTTCTATACCTGATTTCCTTTGATCTCAGAGTTTAAGCCACTGGAACTTACTCCAGAGTTTCAGACCTCAGTTCTGCTGCTGCTCTAAGCATCTGCACCCTAAAACCCAGTGCAGCTGCTTGCTTATAGGCCATAGCACACCTCACACCAAGATTATCCCCGTGGTTAGGACTACCCTCCATATGGGAGAAAAAGAAGAGGAAGACTGCAGAAGTCTTTGCCACCAAGGACCCCAACAGCTGCCATAACCTCAGACACCTGCATCCTTGGCTGCCAAAGACCTCAGCTGATGGAGCTTTGTGAAGACTACATTATAGCATAGCCCATAGAACCAAAGCTTTTGGACTCTTACATCCTACTATAAATGAAAGTATTTCTCAACCAAAGTGAGGAAATATAAAGTCTGGAACAGGTGACACTTCCCTCAAATGAGCAGACATCAATGCAAAGTCTCAAGAAATATGAAATATCTAGGAAACATGACACCACGAAAGGAGCACAATGATTTTCTGACCCCAAAGAAATAGAGGTCTATGAATTGTCTGAAAAGGAGTTAAAAATAATCAGTGGGATATAAAAGAATTCAGACAACTTGACAAAATCAGGAAAACAATACATGATTGCCTGAAAAGGAGTTAAAAATAATCAGTGGGATATAAAAAAATTCAGACAACTTGACAAAATCAGGAAAACAATACATGAACCAAACTAGAAATTCAACAAAGAGATAGAAATCATAAAAAAGAACCAAACAGAAAACTTGGAGCTGAAGAATCCAATGAATTAAATAAAAAATATGATAGCATCAATAGCAGACCAAATCAAGTCAAATAAACCATATGTGAACTTACAGGTAGGTCTTTTGAAATTATCCAGTCAATGGAGAAAAAAGAATGAAAAAGAGTAGAAAAAAAAGCTGTGTGGACTTATGGGACATATTAAGTGAACCAATATATGCATTATTATCTCAGAAGGAAGAGATAGAGAAAGGGCCAGAAAGTTTATTTTAGAAAAGATGACTAGAAACTTCTTAAATCTTGGGATAGATATGGACATCCAGATTTATTAAACTTGAAAGTTCCCAAACAATCTGAACCCAAATAAGTGTTTCCAGAGATATATTGTAATCAAAGTGTCATAAGTCAATGAAAAAATTTTGAAAACAGCAAGAGAAAAAAGACACACCAAATCCAAGAGAACCTCAATGAATCTATCAGTGGATATCTCACCAGAAAATGTACATATCTGGAAAGAATGGGATGATATATTTGAAATACTGAAAGAAAAAATTGCCAACCAAGAATAATTTATCCAGAAAACTATCCTTCAGAAATGAAAGATAGATAAAGATTTTCCCAGATTAACAATCACTGAGGATCACCACTAGACCCTATCTTACAAGAAATGCTACAGGTAGTTCTTTAGTATGAAATAAAATGAAACTAATTACTAATTTGAAGACATGTCAAAGCATAAAATTCACTGGTAAATGTAAATATACAGTCAAATTCATAATCTAATATGTAATGGTGATATATAAATTACTTTTCATTCTATAATGGTATAAAGTTTAAAAGACAAAAATACTAAAAATATAATTAAAATTTCATTAGTGGATATATCTTTTATTTTTTATTTTTCTTTTATTTTTTTCTTTCTTGTGGATACATCTTTTAAAAGAAGTAAATTGTGACCTATACCATGAAATATGAGCACAAGGAAAGAAAAATTACAGTTTTTATATGAAATAACAGTTAAGCTGTTATCATCTTAAGGTAGAGTAGTACAATATACTTTTATTACATATGTCTCATGGTAACTACAAGGCAAAAACCTATAGTAGATTTTTATCTACAAAAGATAAAGAGGAAGGAACCACAGTATATCATTACAAAAAAATAGTAAATCAAGGATTATTATTTAATGATAAAGGGATCATTTTACCAAGAAGACATAGTAGCATTATGTACCCAACACTGGAGCACCTAATTATCCAAAGCAAATATGAACAGAATATAATCTAAATTGATAATAATGCATTATTAATATAACATAAACTAATATTTTATAATATTAGTATAAAATAAATAATAATAGAACTAGTAGAGAGTAATAAACAGCAATACAATTATAGTGAAGGATTTTAATACTTTACTCTCAACAATGGATAGATCATTCAGATAGAATATCAGTAAAAGATCAGTGGACTTGACCATACTATAAATTAAATGGACCTAACAAACATATATAAGAACATTCTGTCCAATAGTAGCAGATTATGCATTCTTGTTTTCCAAGTGCACATGGAACATTCTCCAGGATAGATTGTATATTATGCCACAAAACAAGTCTTAACACATTCAAGAAGACTGAAATTATGTCAAGTATCTTTTCCAACCATGATAGAAGAAAACTATAAATAATTAATACGTGGAAAACTGGAAATCACAAATATGTGGAAATTAGACTGTATACTCCTGAACAACCAATGAGTCAAAGAAGAAACCAAAGGGAAATAAAAAATATCTTGAGACAAACCCAAATGGAACCTCAACACATCTAAACTTACTGGATTCTGCAAAAGTAGTTCTGTAGAAAGAAGATTATGATGATATATCTATTTTAAGAAAAAAGTGTAACTTTACACCTCAAAGAAATATAAACAATAGAAAAAGAATCAATGATTCCATAGCTATCAACAGGAAGGAAATAACAGAGATCAAGAGCAGAAATAAATACAACAGAGACTAGAAAATATTAGAAAATATCAATAAAACTAAGTTTTTAAAAAGATAAGAAAAAAGAACAAACCTTTAGCTAGACTAAGAGAAAAATAGAGAATACTCAAAGAAGATTGATCAGAGTGTAAAAGTGGAGGCATTACATCCAATGCCACTTAAATACAAAGGATCATAAGAGACTCTGAGGAGCAATTATATGCCAGCATATTGGATAAACTAGAAGAAATGGATAAATACTTAGAAACATACAATTTAATAAGACTAAACCATGAAGAAACAAATATCTGAACTGACCAATAATGGGTAAGGAGATTAAACTAGTGATAAAAATCTCCCAACAAAGAAAAGCCCAGAAACAGATGACTTCAGAGGTAAATTCTACCTAACATTTAAAGAAGAATTACTACCATTCTGTCTCAACCTCTTCCAAAGAATTGAAGAAGGAATACTTCCAAATTCATCTTATAAGGTCAGTATTACTCTGACACCAAAGGCAGACAAGGAAGGACAGTGTAAGAAAACAAAACTATAAGCCAATGTCCCTAGTGAACATAGATGTGAAAATCTTCAGCAAAATACTAGCAAACTGAAATCAACAGCACATTAAAAGTATCCTTTGACTTGATCATGTGGATTTATGGTCCGACTTTTGCAAATCAATAAATGTGATGTAGCACGTTATAGAATGAACAAAAATCATATGGTCATTTTAATAGATGCAGGAAAAGTATTTAACAAAATTCAACATTTTTTCATGACAAAAAATTCTCAAGAATAGTTTTAAAAGGAATGTACCTCCGTATAATGAAGGCCATCTGTGACAAGCACACAGTTGATGCCCTACTCAATCGTAAAAAGCTGAGAGGTTTTCCTCTAAGATCAAAAACAACACAAGGATATCCACTTTATTCAACATAGTGCTGGGAGTTACAGCCAGAATAATTAAGCAAGAAAAAGAAATAAAAGGCATCCAACCTGGAAAAGAAGAGGCAAAATTAAAAATTGTTTTTATTCACAGATAACATGATCTTTAGGGTTTTAACTTGTAGAAACCCTAAAGATTCCTCCAAAAAGCTGTTAGAGCTAATAAAAGAATTCAGTAAAGATTGCAGGATACAAAATCGCCATACAAAAATCATCTGTGTCTCTACACACTAATAGCAGACTGTTTGAAAAATTAAGAAAACAATTTACAATGGCATCGGAAAATATAATATACTTAGGGATAAGTTTAATCAAATAGGCAAAAGATTTGATCACTGAAAATTATAAAACACTAATGAAAGAAATTAAAGAACACAAATACATGGAAAGATATCTTGTGTCTGTGGATTAGAAGAATTAATATTGTTAAGTGTACACAACTACTTAAAGCACTCTTCAGATTCAATATATCCCTATCAAAATTCCCATAATGTTTTTTATAGAAATAGAAAAGCAATTCAAAAATCTGTATGGTACCACAAAAGACCAAATAACCAAAGCAATCTTGAGAAGAACAAAGCTAGAGGAATTACATTGATTTCAAATTCTTTTACAAAGTTATAGTAATCAAAACAGTATGATACTGGCAAAACAAAAACAGATAGACAAATGGAACAGAATAGAGAGCACAGGAATAAACTCAAACAAATAGGGTCAACTGATCTCCTACAAAGTAGCCAAGAAGACACCATGGGGAAAGGATAGTCTCTTCAATAAATGATTCTAAGAAAATTGGATATCCATATGCAAAAGAATGAATTTGGGCCCTTATATTACACTATATGCAAAAATAAACTCAAAATGAATTAAGGACTTGAACATAAGCCTGAAACTATAAAAGTTCTATCAGAAAACATAAGGGGAAAGTACCTTGATATTAATCATAACAATGATTTTATGGACTTCACATGAAAAGCACAATCAGTGAAAGCAAAAATAAACAAACACAACTTAAACTAAAACATCTCTGCACAGCAAATGAAACAATCAAAAAAATGAAAAGAAGGCCAATGGAATAGAAGAACCTACAAACTATATATCTGATAAAGGGTTATTGACCAAAATATATAAGGAAGTCATATAATTTCAATCTGAATAGCAAAAACAAAAATAAAAAACAATAAAAAAGTGTAAAAATGGTCAAAATACGTGAATAGATTTTTTTTTCAAAAAAGACATGGGAAAGTGTTCAACATCATTAACCTTTAGGGAAGTGCATATTGAACCCACAAAGAGGTATTACTTCACACCTGTTAGGATTGCCATTTTCAAAATGTGAATATTGATGAGGATTTGGGGAAAAGGGAACCCCTGTATGTTGTTGGTGAAATTATAATTTGTACAACCATTATGAAAAACTAAAAATAGAATTACCATATGACCCATCGATACCACTTCTGGGTGTATAGGAAATGAAATCAGAATTTTGAAGAGACATCTATACTCTATGCTGCTGTTCATTGCAGCATCATTCACCATACGAAAGATATGGAAACATTTCAAATTTTTTTACAAAGACATAGTAATCGTACATTACTACTTACCTAAGTATCCTCTCTATGCCAACTACAGATTCCCTCTTTGAAAATATACCATATGATTTCCTGCCTTGGCACTTTTGCTTGAGCCATTCCCTTTGACAGATAAATAGATTAAGAAAATGTGGTAAACGCACACACAAAGGAATAGGTGAAAGAAGCATGTCAACCCAACATGCTTTCCTTCTTAAAAAAGAAGGAAATCTTGTCCTTTGTAACAACATGGATGAACCTGGAGTACGTTATGGTAAGTGAAATAACCAGACACAGAAAGACAAATACTGCATGATGTTACTTATATTTGGAATCTTAAAAAGTTGAATTCATAGAAACTGAGAGTAAAACAGTGATTGCCAGGAGTTGGGGGGGGCAATGGGGGTTTTTGTTCAAAGGGTACAAACTTTCAGTTATGAGATGAATAAGTTCTGGAGATCTAATGTACAGCATGGTGTCTAGAGTTAACAATAATATATACTTGAAATTTGCTAAGAGTAGGTCTTAATGTTCTTATCACCAGGAAAAAAACAAAAACAAAAACCAACATCAACAACAAAAAACCAGGTAACTTTGTAAGGTGATGGATATGTTAATTAGCTCAACTTCGGTAAGGGATGACATTTCAAGAAGGAGGAATGGCTCAAGCAAAAGTGCCAAGGCAGGAAATCATATGGTATATTTTTAAGCAGGGAATCTATAGTTGGCATAGAGATATTTAGGTGAGCAATGGCAGATGAGTTTGCAAGAAGGAAAATATTAGGGTAAGTCCTTTGAACTATTTTTCCTAGACAGCAAGAAGCTATGGAAGATTTTTAAAGGGGAAGGCAACTTGTGGAATTTAAGGAAAATCAATTTTTCAGTAGCTTATAGACACATAATAATAGCAAACTCCATGAGGACAGAAACTATATCTGTCTTATCCAACAATGGCAGGAGGCCCTGCCAACAGAGAAGGACAGATTGTTATAGATAAGACAGATATAGTGGCAGGAGGTCCAACTCAACAGAGAAGATTCACAAAATAATAAAGTATTGGCAAAGTTCAGTTATAAGACTAGCATGAAACACCCAGTGTTTTGAGCTGAGCCTAGGGTAGTAAAGAAAATGAACAGCTACAGATGAGCAACCTCACATGGGAGAATCTGTTGTGTGTGAGGACTAGTCACTTGTCCAGGGAGAGGGAGAAGTCCAGGACCATGTGACTGCCTGGAGATAAAGGTCCAGAAGAGAAGCATTTGGGTAAAATGATAATGAACTTGGCATTATTTATAAACTTATTCATTTACTCATTTATTCATTTTATTTTTCAGCTCACAGCATTTTAGACAGTAGAAAAACATAAATAAAGGAACTAAAGGAGGAAAGGCTTGGTGATTTCATGCATTGAAAAGACGACAATGAGGTGGAGCATGGTTCACAAGGAGGGGGGCATGGCCACATGAGATGAGAGAGCATGTCAGGTATGGAGATAACTTTATTAGTAGTAGAGCTTCTAGACAACACCTTGGATTTCAAATCATTCCTCAGGGAACCTGGTGACATGCTTCTCAGATACCAACTTCAAAACATAATCAAGCATTTTGTTCCAGGGCAATGGAGCAGGAAAAATTATAGTTATTTGGTTATAGGCATTAAACATCATAATTTTACATTTATGTGTCAAAATATTAAACCCAACTTATCTTTTAGACATGGAGAAGTCAATATGGTTATAAGCTGTGAAACCAGACAGGCTGGGTTTAAATCCTAGCCTTACCACTTCCTGTGTGACCTTAGAAAAGTTATTTAACCTCTCTGTGCTTCATACTCTTTGTTTTGAAAATGGGAGTAATAATAGTGTTTCCTTAATAGGTTAGATGTAGTATTGGAAGAAATGGTTTCTGTCAAGTGTTAAAAACAGAGTTCAGTCCAGGGGTCCTCAAACTAGGCCTGCCGAGGAAGTTTATCCAGCCCGCCGGGTGTTATTGCCTCCACTGCCTGTCCTGTTTAGCAGCAGACTCATCCCAGGCCGCAAAAATCTGTTAGCAGAAAAACCATTGGTTGCATTCCCAAACAAAACATATGGATTCACTGGAAAAGTTGCAAAAGGAGTTCCAATTTAGATTTAAAGAGCTTCATCTCCATGAACAGGACATACAGCTTTTCCATAACCCATTTTCTATTGATATTGAAAATGTGGAAGTAAGTCCCTGAAGTTGCCGCCCTGGCCTCCGCACCACCTCCGCTGGTGTCTCCTGCAGGGGGGAACCAGGCACTGCAGGGTGTGGCAGGGTGTGGCAGGGGCTGCCGAATGCTCTTGTGGCTCCGGCTTTCCGGCTTTCCAGCTTTCTGGCTTTCCGGCTTCTCCATGGGGCTAGCCTGCAGTGCCCGGGTGCTGTAAGAACATTTCAACTGTTGTTTGGAAGACACACACAGTGGGATTCAGAATTCCTGGAGAATTGTCTTTGTGAGAAGCTGGAAGTATTTCTTTAAATTCTGTCTCTTAGTTTTTCAAAGAAACATTAAGAAACCATGAACAACATTAGTAGTGAAGAGTTTGACTGCCACTTGCTTGATGAAGGTTTTATTGCCAAGGACGTTCTGGATCAAAAAATCAATGACGTTACCTCTTCTGATGATAAGGATGCCTTCTATGTAGCAGACCTCAGAGATGTTCTGAAGAAACACTGAAGATGGCTAAAAGCTCTTCCTCGTGTCATTCCATTTTATGCAATCAAATGTAATGACAATAGAGCCATTGTGAAGACCCTCGCTGCTATTGGGACAGGATTTGACTGTGCTAGCAATACTGAAATATAATTGGTGCAAAATCTCAGGATGCCTCCAGAGAGGATTATCTATGCAAATCCTTGTAAACAAGTGTCTCAAATTAAGTATGCTGCCAATAATAGGGTCCAGATGATGACTTTTGACAGTGAAGTCGAGTTGATGAAAGTTGCCAGAGCACATCCAAAGGCTAAGTTGGTTTTGCGGAATGCCACTGATGATTCCAAAGCAGTCTGTCCACTCAGTGTTAAATTTGGTGCCACCCTCAAAACCAGCAGACCCCATTCTTTTGGAATGGGAGCTAAATATTGGCTGTACTGATCCTGAGACCTTCATGCAGGCACTCTCTGATGCCCGCTGTGTCTTTGACATGGGAGCTGAGGTTGGTTTCAGCATGCACCTGCTTGATATTGGTGGTGGCTTTCCTGAATCTGAGGATGTGAAGCTTAAATTTGAAGAGATCACTGGTATAATCAACCCAGC